>JAYMSY010000167.1:0-14678 GCA_036897685.1 Monsonia emarginata | reverse complement strand
CAATCACATTGCAAAACCAAGAATGACCTGAACTTTTGTTTTGATAGGCAATAACCGCAAGCGTGAAAATTGGGAACCAACAACTTCACGCTTATTACATAAGGTCATTGTCACTTCTCTCACAACTCATAGTTAAAAGTGACTTAAACTTAAAAACCCAAAAAGTGGCAGCTTGCTATCTTTGAACTCTTAGAAATGTATTGGAGAGGGAGGGAGAAAGAGAGAGAGCTTACTTTGCTCAATGCCCTTAGCCTGCCAGTTTTGGGGCCATCACAACAACCATGGTTGTCAAGGTTAACTTCATAAGCTTCATCAACAGGACGGTTACCTTCCAAGCAAGCTTTAACCCCTACAAAGTTAAAAACAAAATAACAAATTGGATTAGTAAATTTACATCAGGTGTAACCCATCTTAGGAAGACGAAGGAAAATACAAGCTTACAGTCTATATTAAGAACCCATCTCCCATTAAGGATGGCAGAGAGAATTTTCAGTGTCCTAGTGCATGCCCCATCAGCATTTGTGGCTGCAATAAACAGTGGGGCATCTGGTCTCCCGAACTTTGATACAGTTATTCCAAAAGTTCTTGCAAACTCAAGTAGAAGAAGCTGTAAAAACCGCCCCCAAGAAATTGGAGTCAGCACTTGAAATGACAGTCATAATCTTCACTTTGTAAAGCATAAGTCTCAGCCCACGCAAGGGATACATTAAAATTATGAAACGGAAAAGATACTATCCAAGAGGATATATCATGAAACTTCCACAGAAACACTTGGATTCACTATTTCTACATTTCACACCTTCAAAATTAAAGCAATATACATGATTCAAAAGGGTAGGTGCATTCATTCTTAAGAGCAAACTAGGTGGATTTTCAATTCCATTATGGTTGGTTTCATTGAAAGCAAGTAGTCAATGTACAGATATAGATACAAATATGCTTAAGAACAAACCTTCTCTGCTGAAGATAAGGCAGATCCACATAAAACCCAATTTTTTGTCTCTTCGTGCACACCTACCAAGTTAGACGGCTGAGAAGTTCTGTATCACAAAATTTGGATGTCAGCCTAATGTATACAAGTTTTTTTATTTCAAATCACTATACATTATTTATAATAATGAAGACATTATAAAATTTGAAGCTTCAAATGTAAAAGAGTTTATACAATTGAGGTGTTGGCATCGGCTGGATTTCACAGACTTGGTTCCTCGACTTTAACTTCTTCTCAAATGGAAACTTCATGTGAGAATGAGCTGGACAAAGAATAAGAAAATTTTCCTGCACAAATATATTACAACATAAAATCATAAACCTTGTGTCGGTAAAGGAAATCAGAAACTTGTCCAGCTTAATGGAATCCATTGTCATGCAAACTTACAGTTTCCCACCGACAGTCATCTTTTAGGGCACATGGAACATGATAAGTTCTTCTGCAGCATTTTGCATAACAGCCTAGGGCTGCTCCTTTAAGACCACATTTGAAGCATTTAAGCTTTGCACCCCTCGCCATTTCCTTATCCAAATTCTTGACAGATTCACCAACATAATACACCTGTGGTGCCCTGTATATTCAATTCTTATCATTCATTCACTCGTCCAAACAATTAATAGTTGTTACAAATACAATGTGTTCATGGCTAGTAACGTAATGCTATATTTAGTTCAACCAGTGTTTGAAAAGTAGCCATGTTCTAGGATTGCCTCTTAGCCATATTTATAATATACATATATGCTACAGTCAATATAGTTTTACACCACATGACGGAGCGTGAAATGATGAGACATACCATTCAATGCATGCTGAGTGAACATGAACTGCATTGGGATTGCTGGCCTTTTGTCCCACCACTGGATTCCCACATACATAATGTAACATTTCTCCAGTATCCTGAGAAAACGGATTCACACATAAGATATGGATAATATAGAAGATGTCTCCAAACAAAAATAACATATATAGACAATGGAGGACTGGCAAAATACTTTCACTTGGTACACGGAAGTAACACATAACTAAAATTACCTCAGAGACAATGGAGGACTGGCAAAATCCACAAATTGTGTCACTTATTGTGACTAGGGGTTCCGAAACTAATGGATCTTGTGTAGCAGAGGGCACTACAGGTTCTGCATTACTCTTTTTCTGCCTCTTGAGGTTCCTCTCATGATCTTGTGTTCCAGGACTCAACCGTTCTGCCTTATCATCCAAATTTTCATCTGTGGGTCTCTTTCTGGGAGATATCTCTTGATTCTGGAAAAGATTAACATGTTAGAAATACAAAGGATAACGTTTGACCATTGACATCATTAATTTAACATTATAACATTCCCTTGACCCATGTTCAATACACTACATGCAAAAAAAACCTTTAATGGGGGGAACAATTAATCAACAACCCGCAAACCCAATCCATTAAATCATCATTACCATAACCACTAATAACAAACACTACTGTTTTATTTTGCATAACTATGGTCGTCTTCGACATTAAGACAGTAAAATGTTGCATGGATATTGCAACCGACTTAGTATTAAAGCAAGACAGGAAACATGTTTTTATATAGATTTAGCCTATTTTTTATTGAGAGTTTTTATGTTTCACTTCTCAATCCCAATATGATGATAAAAGTATGTCAAATGGTATTCTAAATATACACTAAGAACCACTCGGAGCAAAAGTAAACAGTGCAAAATAGACCTACATAAAGCATCACAATAATGCATAAAGGCTCTGATGTATAAACAATGCACCAGCCAGAAGGCATCTAAGTATATCTCATAGCAATTCAACACGAATAAAGTAGGGCATCCTGAGAATTCTTACGTGTTCAGTGCCTTGACTACTGCTGCTATCATCTGAACCCTTGGTATCATCATAGAACGGAGGGCATCCTGGTGATGACTCCATCAAAGCAGCTCCACAATCCATTGACCTGACAGCTCTAAACTGGGAAACTGGTGGTGGCAAAGTGACACTCCCTTTGCCATTCAGTTCAATCCCTCTACTATCCGCACTTCCATGCTCTTTACCATTTCTTGGCACATTTTTCATATCAGTCTTCTCACTCTTGCCACCAACATCCTCCAACAAATTACTAGAGCAAACATGAACTCTCTTGTTTGCCGTTAACGAAATTATAGGCTGCCCATTGCTTGAATTATCACCTTGAGCACTTTGAAACGGTTCCTTATCCTTGCTCAACATACTACCACTACTAATGTTGACGGGAACTGAACATTGCTCCAAAACCCTTGAAGCATCTACATAAATTACAAGGCATATCTATAATGAGCCTTCAAAAAAATAAATATTGTTTTTAACAATCCTATTACACTACTACACTACATTATTAGGAATCAAAAATCACATACTTAACAATTCAGAAGCATACCAGATGTAGCAGGTTGAAACATATTACTAAAAGACACATCCAAGCTCCTATAGATCACTACCATATTTTCCATATACGGCGCTGGCCTCAGATCTGCAATCCACAACCAAACACTTTCAATATGCAAAACAAACTACAAATCAATCAACCATAAACTTGCTTGCCAACAGAACCTAATTTTGTTACAGCAGTACCTTGGACAGTATAGGGTTTATTACAAATGGGACATTCTGATCCCAGCTCTGTCGATCTGGGTACACAAGAACTGTTCGGAAATTGAAAACCCAAATCAGAATAAGCACAAGATGAATAAAAAAAAATGTATCTCTGAGTTCATATTCAAAGTTGAAACAAACCTGCAGAAAAGGTGGTCACAAGGAAACAAAGTAGGTCGATTGAACAAGCTTAAGCTGCAAAAACAAACACAAAGCTCGTAAATCAAATATTTCTAAATCTACAAGCACAGACATTTATCGAAACCCATGAACACCCACCACGGGAATCCAACGATGAATCTCAATTGGGATTAGATTTTTCCACTGAAACCAACACCAAATCGACAAAATTGATCACAAAATCAAAGAAAAAGAGAGGAGATTCGTACCAAAGAGGACATTTGAGCTCGAGACCTAGCTTCTGGAAGTGAAAGACACAAGGATTAACCAATCGATTCCCAGAATCTGACGCCATATCCACCACAACCACAGCAGCTCTGCGAGAGAGAAGAGAAGAACGCACTTGTTTTCGCGAAGTGTTTTCGGTGTTGCGGTGACGCGAAACGTATCAGTTTGGGTTTTTCGGGCCCTTATATACGGGTCGGGCTATCTGACACGTGGACGGCTACGGTTCATTGGAGGGAACTAGATGGGCGCGAGTGGGAAATTCTGATTGGCGGGTCCCACGAACGTTCGAAAATTAGCGCGCCAATTGCTTTCAGTTTTATCCGCTTCTCCCGCCATCGTGGCCTTCCTGCGGTTATTTTATTTCCAATTAATGTGTTTTTTTTTTTATTTGATTTTACGAGAAAAAAAATTTAAGTAAAATTTGCAAGAGGGCCCTGTCATATACTGTTTTTAAGGGCCTAGGTGGGCCCAAACTGTGAGCCCATGGGCTTGATGAAGTCCGGGCTGGCCGTTGATGAAATCCAACCCTTCTCTTCAAACCGGACGGACCGGAGATAAATCTAAACTAAGATTAGACCGGGTTTTACTCGAAAATTAACATTCTTTGATCTAAACCAAATTTGGTTTGGTTTGGTTTGTGATCAAATACCAAACCAAATTTAATCACTCCAAATTGATCTAATTAAACAATCAATTTTTTCAATTTAGACTGTATATGGCTTTTTTTAATTTTCACTCGCTTGTCATCGTGATATATGTCCATACAAAATTCAAAGTCAAAATGTATATTAGTTTATTTTGTATTTTTTTTGGTTATATATCAGGTATGAGTACTTGTCAGACTCATTTCCACGTCAAGACATATTTTCATTAGGGCATTTCTTATGAGAGACATGATTGACTGTCGCAACCGGTTGTCGTGCATTACGACAGCCACCAACTGTCGCAGCCGATAGAAGAATTAGTCGTTGGAGAAAGTCAGGTTGGCGACCTGACAAGTCGGGTAGCAACCCGACAACACGAGAGAGCAGCCCCACATAAACACAATTAACAAAAAAAAATTCAAAACTTGTCGGGGCTCCGACTCGACGATCGGGTCTCCGATCCAACTTGCTGCCTTGGCTGTCCACTATCCGTGTCAACTGCTAGTTGTTGCCATTTACAATAAGACTCACATAAAAGCATAGACAATTAGAGAAACTTGGCTGCCCATAAGACATGCCCTTAGGATGTACTGCGCTGATTTTTCAAAGGCATCATGTTTTATGGCTAATTATAAAACTTAAAAGTTGAGGTTAACATCTTGTTGTGTACTTTTAATAAAGTTGATCAAAAAAGGTTATTGGGATACTATAAACTAGGAAGACAAGGAAAAGGAAGAAGCACCCAACTTGGTCTGTAGATTCTATTAGTAGGAAGCAGAGACAATCAATGCCTAATATAGTAAGTCACTCATCATGGATTGGGGAGCTCTGCTCCAGCACTTTTATGATCTTTTGAAAGTCAACTCTTAACTTAATCTGGTCCATGGCCACTCATTTCTGTCGTTTGCTAGAAGTGTGTTTAGATTAAAATTTTCATATTATAACGTGATAATTCTATATACATTTATTAAAAAGTCAGATTGGAGGTTAAGGGCTTGTTTGGTAACATTACTACCATCCAATTGTATCAGAATTGTGTTGACACATATGAGCCACATAGGATATTAGAGAGGAAAAATGAACAAATACATTCTCTCTCCTTTAAACAAATTTCTTTTACTTTTGTCAGTACTATTTTGGAAAGTAGAGAGAGAAATAAAGTTTTTCATTTTTAACCTTTATTTTAAACTATTTGATTACTCAGCAAGTTTGGTATTTTAGTAATTTTAAAAAATGATTCAATTTTGATTTAAACTTTATCTAATGAAATAATAATTTTTAGATACTCTTAGTAATATATTTACCAAACAAAATTCAATTTAAGCTCTTGTTTCATCTTTCATACATTTCTCTAAAGTGTTACAAAACAAGCCCTAAATTGTTGGAAATGAAATTTTGTTGGTAGTGGGCAATCCATTTTTACACTACATAATATTTTTTATTTTCAATAATGATGACTCTTTCCTTTGGATAGAAATCATGTGGGAATGAAGATAAGAAAGAGAAATACCCTTCCTTTATGTGTAAATGAGGAAATTAACAAAGATTTTATGACTCTTTTGGGAGAACCTATACTCATTTTCATATTTTCCATGCTTTTGGTACTTCTTGTTTTCTATTTGCATTGGATGATTATTTGTGAGGTTACTAATGTGGTTATAATTTTAGTGATTTACCTATCACTAAAATCTTATCTCTAGCTATATTCACTCGTACGTGTATTCACTCCGATTCAAACTCAAAATTTTTAGGGTGTAAATAAACATCTTGACCATTAAAACAAAGTTAAAACATAATTTCAATATCAATTTTGAATATTTGGATTTAGCTTAGTTCAAGGAGAAACAAAAATATGATAGATGTTGGTGCATATATAGAAGCATGTACAATGCAAGACTATTAATGGATATCAATTCTGATTTCAAAATTCGCATCGGGATCTTCCACTGTGGGTAAAGATGCGAATGGCGATTTCAATGATCCCGATACAAATTTCGTATCTGCATTGGCATTGACATCTTGCCGAGATGACTATTTCATTTTGCTTTTTGACTGAGTTTCGCGCAGGAGAAAACAAAAAAAAAATTGGTCATTTCAACGAGAGAACATATTGACATCGCCTTTCTGCGCTCTACCACTTTAAGAACTCATTCCAAATATATGGGACCCATATTTTTGCATCTGCCAGCTGCATTTTTCTCCCATGCTCTAAGATTTTGATCTAGTGTGGAGTCTCACAAAGTGGCAAGAATCATGGGGCATAAGATTTTGCATGATCTCCTATTGGGATTGAGGAGAATGGAGAATGTGGATATATAAATTAGGACAATGTAGATATTAATGGGTGCCATATCTCTAACAACTATCTTGTTTCTTGTAGAATTCAATTTCAACATTTTCTTCTATCAATTTTTTTCAACATTTGCAACTCATCCTATTCCCACCCATTGGGACATTTATTTTTCTATTTTAATTAGAAACATTAATTAATATGAGATTGGCTTTTTTCAACAAAAAAAAATGTTTATGGTTTCAAGATAAAGATACAAAGAATTGCTATAATTTATTTATTAGTATTACATATGACCAGGAGGATATTCTTTTGGTACAAAATAGATACCAATGCTAAATAGTTCAAATTAATGGTCTAATTTGTTGGTTTTCCAAAATATGAATTAACATTCACTCCATTGTCCTCATAAAATAATGATGGATCTAGTTGATTATCAATTTATATATAACTATTTAATGTACAATCCATGATTTAGTTTGAAACTGGTTAATTTATGAGTTAAAAGAGTTTACTTCCTAATCATTATTTTAATCAATGAAAGTAGCCCAAAGTCCAAACTAGACTTTCGTTTATTTTATACAATACTTCATAAGAGTCGATGTTTCCATCACTACATAATAAGAATTTTTGAAATTTTAATCATTACATTTATGAAAAAAATTATAAAAAATTGAACTAATACCCAAAATGATACATAAATTGGTGAATAAGCAATGATACAAAACGACTATGTAATACCTTTAAAAAAACGACTATGTAATAAACAATCGACTTATACCAGTTTTTTTAATCATAATAAAATTTAATTATCTTGTTGAGTATTTTAAAATTTCACTTATTATTTATATAATTTTTCCTGCACTTATTAATTTAATCATCACTAGATCAAGACAAATGTACAAAATATGGTTCTATTTGTTTTTCTTGAAAACACCAACTATTAATATTAATATGTTTTTGTCTATTTCCTAAACTAAATTCATTAACATTAAATTGGGACAGATAAAAATAATAGGAAGCGATTAATTTAATTTATTTATTTATTCTTTTTCGTGTTTGAAAATGAAAAAACAACAAATATTTAATTTTTCCATTTTTGTTTATTTTTTCTTGTTCTTGTCCTAAATAAACACTTGGCTGGTTACGGAGCCAAAGAGGAGCAGCCCCCATAGGCCATATCTATATCTTCTCTCCACGCTCCAACGCTGAAACAACAGTTGACCTCTAATCTGTATATTCCCATGGAGCTCTGAATATGCCCAAATTTTTTATTTGGCAAGTCTCTAGCAAACCCATTTGCTCCGTGTATATATAGACTCTATTGACTTTGAGATCAAAACTCAGAGAAATGGGTGTTTTGGGAATGTCCTCTTCTTCTTCATTTGGGTTTGTTGCTCTTGTTGTTTTGGGCCTTGTTTTGAATGTTTCAGTGGTGTGTAATGGAGGCAAAACCAGCACATTTGTGAGGAAAGTTGAGAAAACTGTAGACATGCCTCTTGACAGTGATACTTTCAGAGTCCCTCCTGGCTATAATGCCCCTCAACAGGTACCCAAATCAAAAAAGTTCCCATCTTTTTTACATTTTCTGATTTGGGTTTTTGTGTTTTTTGTCACTGTTGTCTTGTTCAATGTGTTGTGGGCACTTTGTTTATCTATAATCTGTTGTTGTTTTCATTGATTTTGGTTCCCTTTTCCATGGGTTTTTGTGTTTTTTTGTCACTGTTGTGTTGTTTAATGTGTTGTGGGCACTTTGTTTATCTATAATCTGTTGTTGTTTTCACTGATTTTGGTTCCCTTTTTCATGGGTTTCTGACATTTTTTGCTGGGTCTGGTCTAAATTGTGCTGTGGGCACTTTGTTTATCTATCATTTGTTGTTGTTTTCACTGATTTTGGTTCCCTTTTTCATGGGTTTTTGACATTTTTTGTTGGGTCTGGTCTAAATCAAATTGATTTCAATTTCAAGGTTCATATAACACAAGGAGATCATGTGGGGAAGGCTGTGATTGTGTCATGGGTCACTGTGGATGAGCCTGGTTCCAGTAAAGTGTATTATTGGAGTAAAGGTTCCAAGGAAAAGGGATCTGCCAAGGGAAGGTTTTACACCTATAGATACTTCAATTACACTTCTGGTTACATTCATCACTGTACCATTAAGGACTTGGAGGTTAGTTTCGGCTTCTCAACCATTTCAATGTTCTTGTTTGTTTGTGTCCTGTTCCATAAAAAACATAGTCTGTGACTTTGAGAAATGAAATCAGCTTATTTATAATCTTACTAGTAGTTGGAAACTTGAAATGCTTTGAGCTCAGCTTTTGATTTATTGTTGTTTTGTATTGGCAGTTCTCCACCAAGTACTATTACGAGGTTGGGATTGGGCATACGGTTAGGAAGTTTTGGTTTGTGACTCCTCCTGCTGTTGGTCCTGATGTTCCATATACTTTTGGTCTAATAGGTAACCATTTTTGTCAACCGTAAACTTGCCTATTTTCATCAAGTGCATTGTCATGTTATATATGCTACTAGGAAGGTTAAGGATTCTTGATTCACGAGGTTCATTTGAACTAACTCAGCTTCAAAAGGGTGGATGAGTAATTTGCCTATCGATAACATTTGCTTTGAGGCTTATTATTGGGATAGGCTTGATTTTGGTCACAGCATTCCTTTTTCACGGTTTAGTAGAAATGCTCAATGCTCATTTGATTGTATGTTTATCCATGTTGCTATGTGTTTCTATATGAAGTGTAGTACCCAATTTCACTGAATGATTCATGCCTCGTGTAGGGGATCTTGGTCAAACTTTTGATTCGAACAAGACGCTCACTCACTATGAACTAAACCCACGTAAAGGGCAAGCAGTGCTGTTTGTCGGAGACCTGTCTTATGCAGATAACTACCCAAATCACGACAATCGAAGGTGGGATACATGGGGGAGATTCGTTGAGAGAAGTACTGCTTATCAACCGTGGATATGGACTGCGGGGAATCATGAAATTGATTTTGCCCCAGAAATTGTGAGCATCTCGAAATCTTTTCTTTTATAGCAAAGCGTAACATATTGTTGAACACAGGATCTGGAAATCATAAATATGCATCTCCTTACTGTGACAAACTGAAAGCTTCGCGTCATGATTTATGATAATTCACTGATTTTGTATGCTTTTTTTCTTCATTTTTGGCCTCATGTTGTGATGAAACGTATCCTGCAAATTCTCCGTGATGCATTTTTGAGCTCCAAGTTGTTGAAATGATCTTCAACGGTAATTACTTTGTTGCAGGGTGAATATAAATCTTTTAAGCCTTTCTCTCACCGGTATCACACTCCTTACAAAGCATCAAACAGCGCCGGTCCTTTTTGGTACTCGATTAAGAGAGCTTCAGCGTACATCATAGTTTTATCTTCATATTCAGCTTATGGTAAGTATATATTCACATATATTTCATCAACATGGATTCTGTAATATAAGTATGCATTCATGTATTTCAGCATAGGTTGGATTAGCATTTTGAGTCTTGGAGACATCTTTCTATGGCATAGATTTCTACTAAGTAGACGAGGAATGATGGGTGTATGGATTAGCTTATAAGTTGGTCAATCTAACTGAGAAACGTCACATTGCTTCTGCAATTGTTCGTTAAATTCTAAAAATCTTATAAGTTGCTTACCCAACTTCTCATTCTCCAACTTATATCTCATAAGAGAAAATTGTTTGACCAAGAAAAAGATGCATATACCCTTGCAAAAGCTGCTTATAAGTAAATTTTGAGTACTCATTTCTTCACAATAGCCTCTACTTATAAGCCATTTCCTTTATTCTTTTTAGGTAAATACACTCCACAGTATAAATGGCTCGAAGAGGAGCTACCGAAAGTTAACAGAAGCGAAACACCATGGTTGATCGTGCTCATGCATAGCCCGTGGTATAATAGCTACAACTATCATTACATGGAAGGAGAAACCATGAGAGTGATGTACGAGCCTTGGTTCGTGCAGTACAAAGTTGATGTTGTGTTTGCCGGTCATGTTCATGCATACGAACGATCTGTAAGTGCTTTTCTTTCCAACGACTTATGAGTAGATTCTGTAAATTTCAGGTTTTGTTAGATCATCTGGATAAAAAGTTTCAAGGAACAAAAGAACGAGTAGAAAGGAGGGCACATTTCAATTTGAGGATTTGAATTATTTTAGAGGATGCTTAGATTAGATTATAATTTGATCAAACTGTATTATAATCACTAGCTTCACTGGTTACGTGTTGGGAAAATAAGATGGATTACAATTTGAAAAGAAGCTGAAAAAATATAAGTCGCGTACTCCTAACTTCTGATTCATTGATTATAAGTAGGAAAATTGGACATGGACATAATCACCGAAGTATGGAGGGTATTATTGTCTTTTAGATTATAATTTAGTCAATCTAAATTATAATCACCATATTCACTAGTTAAGTGTTTAGTAAAATTAAGATGGATTACAATCACCTGATTACACTTTGAAAAGAAGCTAGAAAAATATAAGTTGTGTACTCCCGACTTCTAATTCAGGTGATTATAAGTAGGAAAAAAAAAAGAAGTTGATTTGACCAAGAAAAAGACAATAATACCCTCCATACTTCTCTATATCATATCCATGTCCAAAATTTCTCATTCTGATGGTATAAATCCATTATTGTCTTAGAAATGAAAACCAACAGATTAAGATCTAAGAATTATAATTCATTTTCGATATGCTAATCCAAACACCCTATGTATGTACATATATTCCAGGAACGTGTATCGAACATTGCATACAATATCATCAACGGGAAGTGCAGTCCTGTGAAAGACCAATCTGCTCCTGTATACATAACCATTGGCGACGGAGGAAACATTGAAGGCTTAGCAAACAAGTAAGCTCATAAGAACGTGATATGAAATCCATAAGACCTTCCTAATTGACGGGACATTGCTTTTTTCTGATATCAATGCCTTGTTTTCTTCTGATTCTGCAGCATGACGGAGCCACAACCATATTACTCAGCTTACCGCGAGGCCAGCTTTGGCCATGCCATTTTCGACATCAAGAACAGAACTCATGCTTATTATGCTTGGCATCGTAATCAGGACGGATATGCTGTGGAAGCTGATTCCTTGTATTTCCGTAACAGGTTCTGGAATCCTGTTGATGACTCGAAATGATCTTTCTTATTATCTTCGTACTTGCAGTTATTGCTTATGAGAAAAAAAAAATGGAGCAATTTATGTATTAGCTGTTGCTATTACCATTCTTTGTGTAATGGGATTGTTTCGATTGGAGGAATGTAATGTAAAATTTCCGGGAAAGGAAAATGTGATTTGATTTGACTTCTTTTGCTTCTTGGGAATCTGTTGTTTGTGAAGATGGAAAATACACTCCTGGTGGTGAAATCACATGCATTTTGCATGCTAGATGATATTTTTTGATAAGAGTATACAAATTATATTAAAATTTCCTTATCTCCTCCTCACCAGAATCTGTCCCGACTGAAATTCAAACTCGCAGTTCAAAGATTATGAGCAAAGTACCTTGACCGTTAGGTTAAATTGACACAATGCGAGTGTATTTGACTCGGATTAGCGGGAATCAGAGGGTGTTTTGTCACAAGCCAAAAGATTTAGCCCGTATAGTACCCGAAGTCCTCCCTAAAGAAGTTCCAGAGTCCTCCCCTTGAGGCACTCGGGAAGGCTCTCTCACGGGCTCGAGTTCAAGTTCAATATGGACAATAAGACATACGATGGTCATTAAGAGTATTTATACATATCCCGTCACAATGTTGATCAACACATGGGAAGCACAAATACGATAGCATACTGCATGACGAAGGCTATTCTAGACAGGAAAGAGGTCACCACGAGTATTCGGTCTGTGACACCTTTTGACCCTTCCATTTCATGAAAGGGTATAATGGTATTTTTGTTTTGTTCAATTAAGCTAGTACTATTCCCTCCGTCCCATTTCTTTTGTTTCATTTCCTATTCTCACTTAAATTAAGAAAAATTATTTTTTTATTTGTTTGGACAATTTTGTCCTTACTTTTAAATGACACGTACTTTTATGCAATTTAAATTTAAAGGGCAAAATAAAAATTTCTATAAATTTTTTTTTCAAAATAACAGATAAATACGTATGATAATTAAATGAGAACATTATTGTCTTTTTAAAAAAAATATTATTGTCTATTTCTGAAGTAAAACTATTTTATTACAATTTGTGAACAAAATCGAAGAGGACACTAAGGCCATTTTTATTGGGCTGCAGCATCCAAGCGAAACGCGGTCGACGAGTTAGATGTCAGCTTGTCGACTTAACCTTTCGCGTTTGGTTAGTTTTTGTCTTTTTTTTAAAATAAAAAATAAAAAATTACAAGTTGGCGAATTGCATAGTCAACTCGCTGACATATACTTTCAAAATATTTTATTTTTTTTTCCTATGAGCCTCATTTTGTGGGGCCAACTGCAACTATCTTAGTTGTCGCGTTAAAGATGTCCTAATAATGTTAAGTAAGAAATATATCATTTTAATTAATTAATTAGTTTGTAATTATATATTGCCTACGGCAGTACTTTTTCTCATGCCGGATGCATACACGTGTATGTGAGTTATTTAGGTGGGCCATACAAGTCATTCAGTTCGTACCTACACACTGAAATATACTCTCTCCGTCTCATTTTAAATGTCTCATTTACTATTTGCACGTAAATTAATAAAAGTTATTATTTTATTTGTTTGGACAATTTTACCCTTACTTTTTAATGCACGTACTTTCATACAATTTAAATATTAAAGGCAAAATAATAATTTCAATAACAAAAACTTTCCAAAAATGAAAATATGGACAAACAAATTGGAACACCAAAAATAGAAACGTGGACAAATAAAATGGGACGGAGGTAGTATAAAACAGTTACAGTAGTTGTATATGTTTGAATGTGTTGCCAGTCAATATATGACAGAGACCTAAATCATTTTACCTAAACATACATGTTTTTGTTTTGCAGGAAAATTGGTCTTTGGAATACCCCAAGCTATTGTCTAAGGTTCAGGTTCTGCAAAAGGAACTAAGGTGATGATTTATTTTAATATAGTACAGTAGTGTGTATCAGTTAGTTTTATTTTAGAAACCTTTCATACACTTAAACATCATACCTGACTAATTAGTGGGTTTTGAATTTCATTTTATAAGCTCACTAAAAAAGAGACCTCCTTCAAAAATAAATTAATTTTTTATTTTACAAAAAAATAGAGAAGTGGTTGAAAAATATTAATGACATCATTCAATGAATTAAAATTCTAACTAGAGTCCGGCTTCACCATAATGACTCAAAACCCTAAAATCAAATTTCTTTCTTCTCTCCTCTCTCTCCTTTTGCGATTGCGTCTCCATTCCCGTCTCCGTCTCCACCTCCTTCTGTGTCTAAATGCCCTTGGCTTCTCCTCCAACCAGGCTTTTGATTATTCTTCGTCTGCATCAACGTCTCTTCTCTTCTCTTCTCATTCTTCGTCGTGTGTCGCGACAGTTTTTTTCGCCGGCGAGCTCATCTTTCTTCGTCTCTATCAACATCTCCTCCTCTTTCTCTCATCTGCGTTTTTCTCTTCTTGCATTTTTGGATTTTGAGTCACGGATTGAGATCTCATCTCAGATTGGGGACGAAAACACTACAAAATATACTTGATCAGTAACGGGGAAAAACCCGTTGCTGATGAGGTA
>JAYMSY010000166.1:0-14695 GCA_036897685.1 Monsonia emarginata | reverse complement strand
CGTCCCCTCACGCGTAAGCCCGTTAAGACTTTGCGCGTGTATTTTAATTTTTTTAGTGGAGATTTAATGATTTTGGAGGTCTCAGGATTTGAACTCGTGCCTTTGCGGGCGCAAAGGTCTAATACATGTTAGAAGACCAGCTCAACTAAAAGCTCAAGTTTATAGTTGAAACTCTCTTTATAGTATTATATTATAACCGTAAGGTTACGAAAATATACTAATTAAATCTATTGTATACAAAGTACCGTTAATTACTAAATTTGTTGTGAATTATTGATTGTATTCTTTTTGTATGAAAGTTCAAACGAAAACAGAGTAGCACACAAAAGTTACTTATGTAAAGTCGAGCATGAAAAGTAGAATTATTATTTTGTTTTTATAAACAATTAAATAGAAAACTTATTTAAAGACAAATAGAATAATGTTTTATTTAATTTTATAAGTTGTTCTTCGATGACAATCAAATTATTATAGCTTTATATTTCATACATGAATGTTATGCGTAGATAAGGATAAGTATAAAGACTTTTAAAAGTTATTATTATAAATCAACATATTACAAAAATAAATATCAACGAAAAATATAATACAAATAATTGACTCAAAACAACTTTATTTTAATTTTAATTAAAATCAAATAAGGTTTTTCCAAGGCAACTTCTCAAACAAATTTTCTTGACATTTTAATTAAAATCAATAAGATTTTTCCAAGGCAACTATTTTTTTTTTGTAGAATGTGTTTTGGTATCTAATTATTAATTCAAATGTTGAAAACTAAAACAACTATATTACAATTTACGAGTCATAATAACATATTAATTATTTGAATGCAGATGTAATAACTGGACGAATAAAATTATTCTTATTATTATGTAACCATTTCTGCTCTGGCCAAAGAATTTTAGACACAATCATTCATTAGTACTATAAACTCTTGCCGAGGTTAACTAGATTATTAGAGTAACATTAAAACTTTGAGTAAAGACCACAACTTGCATTATATTCGATGGGATTATTATATTTAATTATTATTATTATTATGCTTTGGACAAAATCAGTGAATTGATGAGTACTAATGCCACCAATAATTCCAATCAAGCCCATGCTCAACATTTCTTCCACAGCGCAATTACTACTACTTACGACCGCGTGCGTCTACGCGCCCCTCGGTAGCGCGTCAGCCAAACAGTCCCAACGATCAAATATCTTGGTCGTGCGTCTGCATCGTACGCTGCCTCATCCTGCGCGTGGTTGTCTCACTCGCTCACCTGTCATCATCATCACGAACTATGTTGAGCTTTTAGATTGAGAGAGAGAGGGAGGAGAAGGCGGGACCCACTATTTGTTCTCTTCTTCACTCGCTCGCTCTGTGAAATCTGAAGATATCTCTCCCCAGTAGCTGTTGCTTTCATCAATTCACATTTCACACTCCCTCTCATCAATGGTGGTGTTTTTGCACAAAAAAGCTTTAAGCTTTTGCTTCTTCAAAGTTCGAAGCATCGGAGCTTAAAGGATTCGAGCTCGAGATTGGCTTTAGCTTTGCTTGCCCTTTTACCAGGTTTTGAAGATTTGCTCTAAAAGGGGTTTTTTTTGGTGCACAATCTTTTGCTTCTTTGAATATGTCTTGGTTGTGACCTTCTAGGGTTTTGTTTTTTCTTTTGGGATTGTTTTGACTTTCAACACTGTGGACCGAGAACACGAAAAGCTATTTTTCCACTGTTTTTTTTAGCATTAAAGATGATATGACAATTTTTGCAAGTTGGGTTTGTTAGATTTGACTGTGAATTGGTCATTATCAAGTGGGTTTTGTGTATTTTTGCTGAGAAGTTGGCTTTTGGCTTGATAAAGTTGAATTTGGTTATGTATTTTCAGCTTGATTGTTTGTTATTTGACTGTGAATGGATGACATCTTAGATGGGTTTCTGGTTATTTGCTAGAAGGTTGAGGGTAGTCATCATTTGACTCTGAATGGTTGAATTTAGTTTCACTTGCTTTGAATTTGGATCAAATTTGGATCAAATTGTAGTTGGTTTTAGGCTTTCAAATGGTGACCAACTGACCACTCAATGACTGGTCTATTCTGGATGCCTCTGATCTGGTTGTGACTTGGTGTCTGCCTAGCTTGAAATCCTTGTATTTCAACTTCCCTTTTGCTGCTTATATATTATCAACTATGAGGATTGTAACATCTTCATTTCATCTGTTACAGTGAGTGGTTAAGATGCTACAATGGTAGGCAAGATCTTTTGTCGACTTAGGTGCTTGACGTAATCATATTATTGGTACCTGCAAAGGTCATAGCTTTGGGAGGTTTATATACAGTTGTGTGAGAAATGGAGCAAAGAGAGGGTGAGAAATGGAGAGATGTGGTGAGGAAGATGCTTCCACCTGGAGCGTCTCTCCCTGAAGATGCATCTAATCTTGATTACTCAATAGCTATGGAGTATAAGGGTCCACCCGTCTCGTATGAAGTTCCTAGAGTTGAACCTCTAGATGTAAATTCACGCACAATCCCAACTGCAGAACCACTTTCAGATTCCCAAAGACAAGAATCACTTGCAGGTCCCCCAGTAATTGATCCAATCCCTTTGCCAGTGTCTTCTATAGCTGGGGTGGCGACAAGTTCGCCTCCTCAAAGTCCTAGAGTATCTGCCAGCTCGGAGTCGGTTGTTTCTGTCTTGCACAATCCTGATTTTTCTTCGGCATCCCCTTCTGCTTCTCCTGGTTCAGTCCGCAATCCTCCAAGTAACCCCCCAAAAGAAGTACTTCATGAAGTCAAGAGGGCACCTGTAGTCACCTTTAACACTGTAGATAGATCCGAGCGGAAAGAGGCTGATATTGAAAAGCCAGTCTTTGCGGAGTATGTTGGTGTGTCAAAAGAAAAGAAGAAGAAGAAAAAGAGAAGGATTTGTTACAGGTGTGGGAAAAGTAAGTGGGAAACTAAGGAGTCGTGCCTTGTTTGTGATGCTAAATATTGCAGCAATTGTGTCCTAAGAGCAATGGGATCCATGCCTGAAGGGCGGAAATGTGTAACATGCATTGGCCAGCCTATTGATGAATCGAAACGGTCAAAATTGGGTAAACATTCAAGGGTGTTATCTCGATTGCTCAGTCCTTTAGAAGTCAAGCAGATCATGAAAGCAGAGAAAGAATGTTCTGCTAATCAGCTTCGGCCGGAACAGCTTATTGTGAATGGTTTTCCTCTGAAACCAGAAGAGATGGCAGAATTACTTGGATGTCCTCTACCTCCTCGGAAGTTGAAGCCTGGTAGATATTGGTATGACAAGGAATCTGGTTTCTGGGGAAAAGTAAGTGCATGTTTTGTTATGGTATATTCAATTGTATCTCTTCCTAGCCAGCCTTATATTACTGCAGCCTGCACTCGCTAGATTTTCTTTTGTCATATAAGCAGAGGTGCTTTATACGTGTACTTGTCTATTTATCAGGAGGGAGACAAACCAGATAGAATCATAAGTTCAAACTTGAATTTCTCTGGGAAACTCGCCCCGAATGCAAGCAATGGAAATACTGAAGTTTACATCAATGGCCGAGAAATTACAAAACTGGAGTTGAGGGTGTTAAGGGTAAGACACCTTTTTTTCCAAATAGGAACTATGCCTAATCTTCACACTTCTGTGCTGAAAGTAGGGCTTGCATAATTACCAAGATCAAGAAATGACCAATTGGTTTTCAACAACTCCATGTTTAGTTCTATGCTTCTATTGTGTCTGCTTTGTGGTTTCAGATGTTTGTGTGCAGTACCGTATTGCATGTTTCTTTCTCAATAATACTTTTTGTAGAGTTATCCTATTTATATGGACCATCTATAGATCGCAAAAAATTGAAGATGATATGTCTTGCTGTCTATTGAACAGGTAACCCCGCAACTCCCGGAGTCAACAGTCTTGAATATATAAGATTAGTACATCCCAAACTGTAATCGAGCCATTTAGTTTATTGGTCAACAGTAGACGATTAGGGAGAATACTAAATTTACCAGCTGCGCCTCAGCTGGTCTGGTGCACAGGCAAGTTAAAGGTTTAAAGACTCTAAACTTTAAAGAATAAAATAATTGTTTTCAGATGTTCAACATATGTTTTTTAGGCTTCTGCACCAAAAATTAGCAGAAATGTAGTTTGATACTTTTTAGCATGAAAAGGTCTGTTAGGTTCTTTTTGCTTTATATGAATTGCTACAAGTGGAACTTGTCTACTGCTGAGTGTCTTCTAGTTAGAATCTATATTTGGTTGTTCACATTTTCGGTTTCCGGATACTGTATTGATGTAGTACATTGATCCTTTCAGCTAGCAAATGTGCAGTGCCCACGTGATACTCATTTTTGGGTGTACGACGATGGCCGCTACGAAGAGGAAGGTCAGAATAATATCAGAGGGAACATATGGGAGAGGGTATGTGCTAGAAACTCCCACTTTGAAACTTATTGTGTGACTAGTGCTAGATTATGTGACTTGTGTAAAACAGTTTGAATTTATATGATGTTAGACAGGCATCAATACGGTTTGTGTGTACATTGTTCTCTTTGCCTGTACCCCATGGTCAACCTCATGGACAAAGGGACGAAGCTAGCAATTACTCTACTGTTCCAAATTATTTGGAGCAGAAAAAAATTCAGAAATTGCTTCTACTTGGACTTCAAGGCTCTGGAACAAGCACAATATTCAAGCAGGTATGGCGCTTTATAGAGAATCTTTTTATTGGTTGGCTGAGCTTTTTTGAATATTCAATATTGCAGCGATTGTATATTGACCACATAAGAGATGTTTTCTTGTTTAAGAATCGGAGTAATACCCAATTTCGCTAGTATAGTTCACTGCTAATCCGTGAGTGTGTCAATAAGAAAATTTACTTTAATTTGATGTGTCTGCTTTGAGAATAAAATTTTCCTCCTAATTATCGATATGCATTTTTTTAGGGTTAAACTCATGCTTAATTTAGTATACGAGTTTCTCAATTGTTTTCTGGTGCTGTTGTCTCCTTGCTGAACACTGCTTAAATAAAGTCCTACAGTGTAGAGCTTATGGTCCTTTGATGATTGCTCCATTATTATTGACACTTATTTTCCTGTTGATTATGGACTATTGTGCAGGCCAAATTTTTATATGGGAACAAATTTACAGCGGAAGAACTCCAGGATATTAAGCTGATGATTCAGAGCAACATGTATAGGTATCTCAGCATTTTACTTGATGGAAGGGAGCGTTTCGAGGAGGAAGCCATCTCAAGGATGAAATCACTAGAATTTCAAGACCAAAACAGTGAAACAGGTAATTTATTTGTAAAAGCATATATCTTTTTCTCCTGCTAAATGTAGTTGATAAAATAATCGTCTAGTGACCGTAATAGTTCACAATCCAGTAGAATTTGTCAACAGTTTCCCTAAGTGACTGTCTTTTCTGGATAGTTGTCTGTCTTCTTGTTATGACTTATGACAACCGCGGATCTGCACAAACAAGTTTTACGTTGTGTTATATTATTCTATTAGAGTTCATAGACATCATGAATATTACTTTCATGGTTTAGTTGGAAGAACGAACAAATGAAGGGTTTAATCAAATCAGTTGGTCTATGTTAGGTAGGACCTAGCCATGATATTGAATCTTAATGGTTAACCGTGTTTTGCGAATCCAGATAATAAACTCTTTTAAGGTAAAAGAACATTCTCAAAATATCAATTTACTAGTATTACTGTTTCCAGTTCTGATGTTTTAGCAAACAATTACACTAATACTTGGATCATGCTTGTATCAGGTGGAGAGGCCGATGTCAATGAAACTGGTCAGTGTGTATATTCCATAAACCCGAGGTTGAAGCATTTCTCTGATTGGCTCCTCGACATCATAGCCACTGGAGATTTGGATGCGTTCTTTCCTGCTGCAACACGCGAGTACGCTCCATTGGTTGAAGAGGTGTGGAAGGATCCTGCTATACAGGAAACATATAAAAGAAAAGACGAACTTCACTTCCTTCCAGATGTTGCAGAGTACTTCTTAAGTCGGGTATTAATGAAACCTCTATCAACTTCTCATCCAATCTGATACGTCAATTGCTTATATTAAAACAAACTAAATTGTATGTTGGTATCTGGATTTTTGATGTTTGTACATCCTGTTCAGGCTGTTGAGGTATCAAGCAATGAATATGAACCCTCGGAGAGAGACATACTTTATGCTGAAGGTGTCACTCAAGGGAATGGTTTGGCTTTCATGGAGTTCTCACTTGATGATCGTAGCCCCATGTCTGAAACCTACACTGATAATCTGGAAGCTCCACCCCAGCCTCTGACCAAGTAATGTTCTTCTTTTCACCTTTGTACAACACCCAACTATGATTCACAATCAGGCATAACCACACAAAAATGTTTTACAATAGATTCCCATGTTATGAGGTCTCTTAGTCTTAGGTTGCCTTTGCTTAAGAATGTTGGAGTGAGACTCTTAGAAATTAATTTCTATGTAATTTTGCCACATTTTGCTTCACGTTCCCATTCTCACACGGTCACACCCTCTCTGAGACAATTTGATTCCCATTTTGCTAAATTGGAGTGAGAATAGACATAAGGATCACGAAGGAGGGGTCATTCTCATTCCCACCCATAAATCACCCAAACGCAACCTAGGTCCAAGGTCTTGTCTTCAGTCAGACAATCATTGCCAACCTTTTCATAGACATTAGAATTTTTACTCGTTTCCTCTGTTGTTCATAGAATATTGAACTCCAACGTCGTATGTTGCCTCCACAGATACCAACTTGTAAGAGTAAACGCTAAAGGAATGAACGAGGGATGCAAGTGGGTGGAAATGTTCGAAGACGTGCGCGTAGTGGTCTTCTGCGTTTCACTTAGCGACTATGATCAGATGTGGCTTGCCGCAGAGAACAATGGCAGCGGAGCATTACTTCAAAACAAAATGATACAAAGCAGAGAGCTCTTTGAGACGACGGTGAGGCACCCTTGCTTCAAGGACACCCCTTTCGTGCTGATACTCAACAAGTACGATCTCTTTGAAGAGAAGGTTAACCGGGTGCCTCTAAGCGTATGCGAATGGTTCAACGACTTCAGTCCAGTGCGACCCCACCACAACAACCAGTCTCTAGCCCACCAGGCTTACTATTACGTCGCCATGAAGTTCAAAGACCTGTATGCTTCTCTGACAGACCGAAAGCTCTTTGTATGGCAAGCCAGAGCAAGGGACAGAGTGGTCATCGACGAGGCGTTCAAGTACATAAGGGAGGTTCTCAAGTGGGATGAGGAGAAGGAGGACAACTACTACGGTGGAGCGGAGGATTCGTATTACAGTACTACAGACGTGAGCTCGTCGCCGTTTGTAAGGCAAGAGTGAGTTGCTTGGTTCTATTCCTGGAATTTAGATAAAAAGAGGATAGATGTGGGTATATTCTTGTTGGCTGCTATCTGCTCATCCAAATAAAGATGTGCTTATTTGTTTGATTTATTGTTAAACATGAGTTTGAATGATATTGGCAGGGTTGGTTTTCTAACTAGATTCACAAATGGGATGGTGTCGAACTAGACTATCACTAATGTCAGTATGGCAATGGATAGGTTGACTTCTAATTAAGTCAAGTGTGTGATCTTCTAGCTTTGGGTTTTTCTATGGACTCCATAATTTTGCCCAACAGGAGTTGGTGTTTGTTTCACAAAATCTGATGAATTATTCTATATATTGGCAGTTTTGCTGGAGAGATGAACTCAATTTGCTACAATTCATTTTTGCTTTTGCTGAAAATGCACAGGGAGAGGGTAAATTGTTTTATATTTGTTCTGTGACATGTAATACGTACCCGTGGACTGCACAATCCGAGTAACCTTCCACGTGGACTACTTGGATGAGGAATTGTCTATTGTCCAGACTAAAATTTTCTTATATCATTTGAACTTAAGAACATAAATCCTAGAAATTCAAACTCGAAGGCATTTTATTTTACTAAATGAATTAGTTGATCAACTGAAGTTAATTTATTTTAGAATACACGGAATCTAAGATGGAATAAAAGTGGCCGAAAGAAGACGAGCTCGGTGGCGGCGACTACAAAAACTGAGGCGATCTGGGACGAAATCAGGGCGACTAGAAGAGCATGGAATGGAGCTCGATCGCCCAGGCTCACTTCCACCTCCACGACGTGGTCCTTGGCTTCCCGTCTGCTAATACGACCATCTGAACCAGTCTAAATCGGCAACTGTCTTGAATGGGGACTTAAATTGACTCAGCAGACATACACTAAACATTCAATAAGACATGTGCCAAATAGCTTCCTAAAATCAATAACTCAAATGGATAGCCCTTAGAGCACCTGCTATAAGGGGATTTAAGAGAGATTTAGCTGTTAAATCTCTGTCCCACTATAAGGAGATTTATCTCACCGAGATGCACCGAGTTGCACGTGCAACTCGACGAGATAACAATTTAAGGAAGATTTAAGATCTAAATCTCTCTCCTCTTAAATCTCTTGTGGAGATTTAGTAGAAATTTAAGGTGATTTAAGGAGAGATTTAGCTACTAAATCTATAGTGGATGCTCTTATATTTCCCTTCATGGAAGCAGAGAGAATCAGGCAGGTACCAACTTCGATTAATGAGCCATGCATCTAATATATAAAGGTGAACAATAATCTGATTGCATCCAAGTAAAATTCCAGCACATATAATTTAGAGTCAAACAGCCGTATTTCAATTAATCCAGAGTGTTGAGGGAGCGACTGTTAAACTGACAACTTCAAAAGTTAAAAATACAGGAGACTGCTCTACCCAGAAAAAAAATGATTCAAAACATACAAATTGAAGCATAGAAAGTAGCTGCCCAGGTGACTAGTGCTAGCTAGACTCTCTTTTTGGCCACATTTGCATCTTCCTTTTTTCTCTTCTTTGTTGAGAAGATCTCAAAACAGACAGAATGTGAATCAAGAAACAAAAGGCTTCATCAAGCGGCGACAAGATCGGGTGTTTCTGCTTCAATAGATAATAAAG
The DNA here is from genome assembly GCA_036897685.1 of Monsonia emarginata. Lineage (NCBI taxonomy): Eukaryota > Viridiplantae > Streptophyta > Magnoliopsida > Geraniales > Geraniaceae > Monsonia > Monsonia emarginata. The sequence goes on along the minus strand of JAYMSY010000166.1, from coordinate 5,694 downwards.
CAGTGTGTACTTTGCCCAGCCAACTGTCCAATCGGTCACGCAAGGACTTGATCTGTGGAATTCCAAGAACTCTTGGCTGCACCCAAGAAACATATACTGTTCCCTCCACTTGATCAATAATGCCCTCGATAAGATGAACCTACAGAAAAATTTGAGATGTTTACAACCAAAGGATAGTACGTATTTGAGATATTTCAATAAACAATAAACTCGAAGCAATATCAAGTGAGCCACAGCGGCAAGCATTCAGAACACAGTAAAGCAATTATAGTACTGTGATTACATGTGTTTTCATGCTATAATGTAAGCATGCACTTATTATAAGAGACTTCGGAAGTTAATTAATTAAGCCAGGTTAGAAGTTCCAAGTCAAGTGCAACAAACACCAGGCTATTATTAGTTGGAAAAAAAGCTAGTCTTGCTTTGAAATCCTAATGAGTCAAACAGGTCCCAAGTAAACTTCCATTGTCATCACCTATACATGTTTTAGGGGAATGGTTCTTTTTATATTTAGAAACACATGATATTTGTTAAGATCACAATATTAGATCCACACCATAAAGGCAGAGTCCAAAGTTCAGGAAAAAGTAGCGTTGTTGAACACACTTCACAACATGCAAAATATAGGACTTATCATAAGATTATTATAACTGGATATGCATGAAACATTGTGCATCTATGAAGTGAACGGATTCATAAGAATTATTTGATTGAGTTCTACCAAATTTCAAAACTAGTGCATTTCCAGTATACAGATATCACAGAAAATTATTTGACAAATAATAAAAAAAAACTTAGAAGCAAAATATAATGAATAATTGGCAAAAGTATCTATCTAGTCAGACATGATCTTTACAAAGACAACTACATTAGTAACTATCGTGCTACTACATTGCCATACAAGGAGTTAACATATGGAAGCACCAGACAAATTTATAGATATTAAATTTAGGGAAATGATAAATCCACACCAAGAATAAACAAATCCACACTATTTTGTTATTTTTTGGACAGAAATACCCTTACAACCTTAAACTTGAGAGCAAAAGGTGTAAGGGTGTTTTTGTCCAAAAATGACAAAATAGTGGGGATTTGTACATTTTAGGTGTGGATTTATCATTTCCCTAAATTTATCCTTTTCATTATTCAGATATCATGAAAATAAGGACTTACAGAGAGGCTCTTCATAAGGAGATGTTCCACATCCTCTATAGAAAGTTTTGTGCGCTCTGCAATGATATTCAAAGGAATAGTTCGATCCTCAGATGGTCGGCTGCAACATATCTCAATCTTGTTAACTAACAGAAGAAATAACTAAACTTTTTTTTAAACAAAAGAAGAAATAACTAAACTAACCATGGTCCAAGATGGTCACAAATAATATACACTGCTTACACATACATACCTGAAAATAATTTCCATCAAGCAGAGAATGTTGATCTTCTCCAATAACTTCTTTTCATTCTGAACTAATGCCGGTTGAGCACTCAGAGCGGCATTGTGCACACGACATAATTCTTGATAGCGAACCAGATCACCCGCATTGAACGCTTGGAGAATATAGTACAGCCACTCAACCTTTGTCCCTAGAAGACTCTTTATCTGCAATCATTGACAGATGAACTTTCTCTTAGTAAAATTCTATATAAATGCCTAAACCTGCATTGCTGGTGCTGCATCCTCCTATGAAATCAAACCTTTTCGAAATGCACCCAGATTCCTTGACCCACAAGAGGCAAAAAGCAGTTATGTTAGACATGAGCACAGCCCATGCACTAAAAAGTGGTGTAACTTACTGAACAATGCAGCCCAAGTATATACACTAGCAAACTCAATAAGATGCAACTTCCTCTTGTCTACACTTTGTTTGTACATGGATATAGATACAACAATGAGAACTCAGATATTGTTTGTACCTTGAAAATAGATAAACATACAATGTATATTATACAGAATAAATATATGCTTGTACCTTTTAACTCATGGACTGTCAGCTTTCAACCTAATTGCAGGCAGAAGCTAACAAATTATACCTTCTCTTAAACTGGTCAGGTAAGTGCACAACGATTATTATTTGATGTGTTTCCATTTACATTATGGTATATTTTGACTGGCTTGGCAATTCCAGTTCATTACTGTAGGTAACAATTAGGGGAATGGAAAGTATGTAAGAGACACTGGAGTGTTTTTCTAGGAGATACACTCAGTCCTTGACTAGAAACAATTACTAGTAAGGATTTAAACATTAGTTATGCTATCTCCAAACTTCAGATAAAATATGCTATGATTAAGTTAACTAAGTTCAGCAGCCGCAGGCCCAGAACGAACAAGGTTAATAGAAAAAAACAATTGCAACTGCATGAAAGAAAATAATAGACCAGAAGTTAACATGGTAATCCTACAAGTAATATAAATTCAAATACAGAGGGGTATCATAAAGGAATGAAAAGAAAAAATCCATTAACATATTCTTACAATAGGATGAGCAAGAAGTTCTCCGAAGTTGTAGATGTTATCACCCAGTAGTGCAGAAAGGGATAAGTCAAACGCCAGGTCCTAAAATATGACAAGAATATTCAACTGTCAGCACCAAATTGTGTGTGGGCACACACGTCTGGGAGGGTGGGGGAGGGGAGATAGAACAAGAGAAGTGATGCAAATGCAGTGAGATAGTAGAAGGTAAGTGCATCATGTAGTAACAAATTATAAAACTATACAACTTGCATAAGTTACCATGCGGGAAAGAACTGCAAGATACTATTACAACATATCACTCAGATTAACTGAAGAATACTTAGATTTATTTATTTGCCTATCAAATAAAGACAAACAACATGGGCCCACATTTAAGCTGCTTCACATCCTTACAAAAAGTGAACATGGGAAAAGCTTCATGTAAGTACCTAGCTAAATCAGTTTAATAAAGTTTCCCACCAAAATAAAACCAATTCAACAAAGTAGAGTAGCTATGAATGAAGATTTGCCTGAATAATGAAGTAACTTACAATATTCCAATCAGTGATGCAACTGAACTTCTCGGTCAAACAATTAAATAAAAAAAGTAAGCATTCCTGATTATAGACAAGCATGAAGAAATTTATTTCACAAACTAACTTGTATCCATTGATTTCAAAGATTTTAAAGGCCATATTCATGAATGGATCATATTGATCAACAAGATCTACCCAGATTACGATAGCCTAGCTGTTTGAGGAAAACATAAGTCTAGGGTTATAATCAGAAACATCCCACTGACACTAACTTGACATGACAAAACACCTAAAGGAACCAATACATTAATCACAGAGAGGATGAGTCCTTTTAGGATGCTCAACAAAAATTCAGCACTTACCAGCTTAAACGAATCTGAGAGAGATTCCACTGAAGTGTATGCCAGGTATAGAAGAGCACTTTTGTAGAACTCAGCAAATTCCTGACGGACCTTATAATATTGAGATGAAACCCAGTAATAGTTGGCATACACTGAAGGATCGATATCTGTCATGCTATCAAGTGTACTCTTTCCATCGTCCAAAAGTTTCTTGCACTCTTTCTGTTTTCCTTCCTCAAGCTTGAAAATTGCTATTTGCATCTTGATGTAAAGGATTGGCTCCTCTATACGCTGCTCTCTAGTAGCAACAAGCTTTTCAATTACCCCTTCGAGATAGCTTATGCCAGCTTCCTTTTCTGCATACTGCCGAGACACTATTACAGCAAAGTGCGCAAGCTTGAGAAGATTAATCTTTGTCTCGAAGTCACTGATGAAATTATGATAAAGCTGTATCAAAGCATCGCCAGCCTGAATTTTGAAGGACAAAAGGTGTTAACAGAGAAAACATCTGTACAGGTGGATAAATTTTCCCACGTAAGGGCAACATAGCATTCAATTTGATAACCAGAAACAGTATACACCCAACAAAAGATTTAACAAGGAAAGGAAGAAGTCATGTTTCTAGATGCTAGCAGAAAAAAGAGCATGTAGGCAAACATAGATAAAATTCTAGAAATGGATTGAAGTTAAACACTGAGGTTGTCTACAATAACAGTCAACACATTAGTTAGATTGGGCAGAGGCTATGCAGTGCAACTCATTTTTCTTCTGGTCCTCCATGTAACTCCTACGAAGATAAAACATCCTTGATTGAGAATGACATCTTTGCAACTTACGACAGAAATATTATCATGACTACCAGAAGAAGAAATAATCTAGCTTTCTTTCTAGCTGAAATTCGAGGCCAACAACATCGTAATTTCTCTGTCTCTACAGAATTAAGACCCAAGTTTTAACAGAATGGGAAAACAAAAACACAAAACAGTCTACAAACTATCCAAAAATATGCAATCATGAACACCTTAGGATGCGTATGTATAAAATTGGGTAGGAATGGGAATGGGATGATCTCCTTGTTTGCGTGTAAATGAGGGGAGTTGCTCAGTTTTTATGATCCCTATGGGGTTACCCATTCTCTCACCTCATGGTAATCTTATTCCCATTTTGCAAAATGGAAATCAAATTTTGTTTAGAGGAGAGTGTGGGAATGGGAATCAAAAAGTGGCAAAATTACACACGAATTTGATGATCTCACCCCCTGAAACAACCACAGCTTGAATACATTGGAAGTATCTTCAACTCAATGCCAAAGCAACATCAGAAAACTAACTTGTTTACAACAGAAAATTCAGAAGAAATACTTATAATCAGTTAATCACATTCCCATTAGGTCCCCAAAAACAACATAAGCATCCATGATCCATCAGTAAGCAAACTCATCAACAACTGGGTCCATAAGTACAAAGCCTTCACCTTCTCAAACCTGCCTGTGCATGGACATTGTTTGTAGATACCCTTCCTTCTATCTTGATTACACAGTACTTATCAATCATATACAGAATTTGGATCCTCCATGCAAGCGTAATGACAAGTAATTACCAGGCATAAAAAAAACATTCAAGAAAGCTACAAGTCCAATCATTGACAATCCTAGAACTTCATCAGGCAGAAAACACTACAGCTATCACTTATATGTGAAAAAAAAGTCCAAATTCCAAAACTCCACTTCTTCTAAATTCCACAACACACCCATAAACCAAACAGCCAAAAACCCCTATCTCTCCCAGTTCTAACTACCTAGGAACCCTAATTCACATACAACAAAGTCAAAACACACATCAAGCTCCAAAACCTTGGAGATTTGCAAAACCCTAACCATCAAAAACCCGAATACGATAGCATACTTCCGCAAAAACAAATATGCATCAGCGATTGAATATACCTGAAAAACGGCGAGAGCAACGAACTGCTCGAGCTTGAGAGTGAGCTGGTGCCACAGCTTCTTCTGATACAGATCTGCAAGCGAATTGTACCATTCGGAGAGCTCCGGGTGAGAGCTGCGAAGCTTGTCCAGGTATTCCAAAGCGGCCATGATTAGAGATAGATTCGAGGCTCGCAGAGAGGAGAAATATGAGAGAGCTGAAGCTCTTGTATGGAGTAAATATGAAAATCTCTCTCTCTCTCTCTCGGTGATGCTTTTCTGTCCCTTTTCTTGAGCAGAACGAAAAGAGGAGAAAAATAATGAAAAATTCAGAGAAATGGAGTTGAAATTGGATACTCCGTATCGCTCACCCTGGCTTCGGCGGATCCGCACCCGGTACCACTCCGGCTTTTCCATTCAAGCCACTACATTTTAGTGTGTT
>JAYMSY010000165.1:0-14699 GCA_036897685.1 Monsonia emarginata | reverse complement strand
TGTCGGGGACTTGTCGTGGGAGACGATGCCTGCATGAGCTCGTGCCAGAGGCTCCCCGTTCCTTGGTGGATGTGGGCGGGCGTTTTTGTGGGGGGACTGGCCCCTCCCCTGCTGCTGCCATTGAAGTATCTGCTGCATCCGAGTCTGATGCAGAGAGTGATGCAGGTGATATCGAGCTGCTTCAGAGCATACAGAAGCGTTTCTCTGTCTCTTTCAATAAGAGCCAGCAGCCTCTGTCCTTGCCACCTCTACCTCCTCCCACTGCATCTGTTTCTGATGATGAAAAGGAGAATGATTTTGAAACTTTCTGTGCCATTCAGAGGCAGTTTGAATCTTATAATAACAGTAAGTTTCCTCCCATGCATATCGCCGATTTTGAAACAATTGTACACTTTATTTTTTAAAAATGATATAAATTGTTACAGACTTCAGAACTCTATTCATAATGTTTATTTATATGATGTGTGCCCAAGTTATAGTTGACTCCATTACTTCCTTGGTTCTTTTGCCTTCTCAGTGGATGTCTCGTCCTCCTCTCTTTTCCTTTCTCTCTCATTCTCTTCAAATCTTTATTTAAACTCAAAACTCAGAAGCTCATCTCATTGGTCGCATTCTCTCAAAAGCTGTCTTCTAAAATATCAGAAGCTCATATGTTTTTCGCTGGTGATGGCAGCAATCATGACAATGAAGACGAGCCAAATGATATCAACTTTTAAATGATGTTTATTTCATTTTTATGTTTTTTTTCCTATGCTTTATGAATGCGTATATGTACACAAGGTAAGTTTAAGTTTAACTGGGTTCTTAGTTTATGCACATATTTAATTTGGTTCTTTGGTGTTTCTGGTGCATTATATCTTTTTTGTGTACTTAGTTTTGTGTTTAGTTTATGTAATTTTTAATATATCTTTAGCATTTTATATTTTTAAATCACTATTACCAATCTCTACCTGGACATTTTGAAAAATAATTGAACCAAATTACCAGGTAGTTGTGCCCGGAGTCGTGCTTCGTACACATGCATTTATACCATCCATCATTCGTGTTATTGATACCTTTATTAATTGTCAATATGTACTTGATCATTAATGCTCTGTAGCTAACATGCTGCGCTTTTTGTTTAGAATACATGAAAACAGATACTTTGGATAGTAGCATAGAGGCTTTGTTACAGAAACCCGAGCAGGCACCTGTCCTCATCAAAGCCCCGGAGGACACTAGCACTGATTTCTCCATAAATAGAAGTAATGCCCGTGAAAATTTTCCTGATAATGAAGTTGCTTGTATCACATCTGGTTTAGTCGGTGACAATGTTGAGAGTGAGCCTGTTAGCTTGATTGGGTGCCATCAGTCTGGTGCACCATACTTATCTACATTGCCAGTCCAGTATTCTGGCTGCCCTAAATCTGTATGGGTATTATTTGGTGCTATTAAGATGAACAGATCCATTCAGAAGCGCATTCGGAATAAACTGATTCAGATTGAAGCTAGAATCGAGGAGAACAGGATACTAAAAGAGCAATGCAAATTCTTTAAAGATTTTCAGGTTGCTTGCAGAAGACGAACTGGGGTAGCATTATCCCAAAAGAAGGATCCCCATGCCCAATTAATTTCTGCACAGAAGCTGCGGACTTCAAATAACTTAAAGGTCATTTCCTTTGCTATTATGGTATATTCTTTCTAAAGTGTTATTCAGTTAATCATTTTCTTCCATAAGTTATCACAGATATTTAGTACCTACATCAAAATCATCAGCTTAGTAGTTGATCACAGACCTCTATTGTCTTGTTGTTTTGTATATTAGAATCTAATCCCAACGGTCAATGCATGTGTGAAAGAAAACAATTATGATGGAAAATCACATATCTTCTGTAATAAGTACATGTCAATGTAATGGGTTCTAAATCAGCGCATATGTTATGTTTCTTCAACATCTTGGTAAGCATATGTGTTCTGCTCAAGACCAGTTGAGAAACATTTTGCCTTCCTTCTAATTGGAAACAACTATGTTTTATTTATTCGAAAAGCTTTCTTTCCTTCTAATCGGGACCAGCTATGTTTTACTTATTTGAAAACCTTAAGTTTACTGACAAGCACACAATGTGCATCTTTTGAAAGAGCAAATCCACTTCACACATTGCATTCAAGACTTACTCCACGTTCACTACAAATGGGCCTAACATTTGATACACCTAACAGATAGCATGCTAGTTCAGTATCCTGTTGATTTTGTGCAAGGCATTATGAAGGGAAGAATATGCTGATAGTCTCTTTCATAAATGAGTAAAAAAGTATTATACTTTAGTTATTACAGACCATATGCCCACTTGGGTTGGCCTAGTGATCAGGGAGGCTCTTGCTCTCCTGCGAGGGCCAAGTTCAAATCACAGGTGGGTCACTTGCATGAGTCAAGTGAGGGGTTGAGGAAGGAGAGAGTTAGATCCTCTTGTGTGACTAACTTTCACTAGCAGATAGGGGTACTTGCCAAACCCCTCTCCTTGTAGGAAGTTAATTAAAAAAAAAAGAAGTTATTACAGATCATTTCACCTAGCTCCAATCTTATTGGATAGCCTACGCTACTTTTCATTCTATGCCAACAAAGCCAATAACTTTACTTGTTGCATGGTTTATTATTTTGCCCACGAGGTAATATTATTTGCCTATGCATGTTGGTCTTTTACTGATCTCCTGCTTACAAGGTTGACTTGGTATACACAATATATTCTTAGACTATTATGCATAGTAACCTTAACTTCATGATTATGATATCATTTGTTATTGCAGATGGAAGCCAAGGTCTCCGCTATGTATTGTGGCCCAGCAGAAAATTCTCGTGCTGGTAATTATAGAATGGCACTGACAAAATATCCATTGTCCTTGGAGCGGAAAAAATGGTCTGATGCTGAGAGGGAGAATCTTGGGAAGGGATTAGAACAAGAATTTCATGAAATGATGCTACAAATTTCAACGGATCGCTCGAGGTACATTTGATGATCTTTTCATGGTTGGTTACTTCTTTAAATAGTGTCTTCATCCAAGGAATGTAGGGCAGTTACAGCTTAGTCATATCTTTTTTTTAATAAGCAGCTTAGTCATATCTTGTTAGGCATTGAGTTTTGTGTCACAGTTGAATGCTTATGGAAAATGCCTGAAGAACAAAAGAACCTAAAATGTCACTTCCTACTAAGGGGGTGGATTGTGAGATCCTAGGGCTTATAAGTCGTTTTGTATTGTGAGATCACACATCGGTTGGAGAGGAGCACAAAGCAGGGCTTATAAGCCTGTGGATACCTCTCCTTGGTAAGACGCGTTTTGTGGGTTGAAAAGCCCACAAAAACAAAACCGTGAGGGTTGAAAAGCCCAAAGCGGACAATATCTTGCCAGCAAGCCGGTCCACCCTAGGTTGAAAAGCCCGGGGCGTGACAGAATGGTATCAGAGCTTGAGTTCGGATCGGTGTGTCAGCGAATCTTTCAAGTTAAAATTTGAACATAATAACATAATAAAATTTATGAGTTGATGGAGTATAATGTTTAAAACTTTTCATGCTCAACTATGGCTGTGATACCATTTCTATAAAGTATCTTAGGGACATGCATGTCGTGGATGTGCCATTTCCTGCCAATGCTCATCATTTAGATTTTGCAGCTCCATTTCACATATAGTGTAAGTTTGTTCCAAGAGCATGAATGGTATTAGAGATTTGATATTCGTTTACTGCATTTTAAGAAGTACATTGTCAGTTGTCATACTTCATGAAAGAAGCAGTTGTTATTATGACCAGTTCGATGTAACAGTTTGGCAATCCCCACATGCAATTTGAATCCTCCACCTATTTCATGGTTGTGAAATAATACAAATGGGAGACGAGTCTGTCTGAACTCTGAAGCTTTATTTTTTTTTTTGGTCAGGACTTTGATCTGGGGGATCAGAAGGATATGAAACTGATGATTAAGTGTGAAATTTTTAAATCTTTGTATGGCATCTGCGGAAGGCATAGAGTCAAGGAAATGAGAAAATTTATGTTGTGGTATATATGATTCCAAGGCTGCATTTAGTTATAGTTCATTATTCTTTGGCCATTTACTATTCAATTCTCTAGTGAGTATGAGTACAATGTTTACTGACATGGATTTTTTTTTCTCTTTTTTACATTTAGCAGTTGTTCAGATGGCTCTACTTTAGATGACATTCTTGCATCGATAAAAATTCACGATATCACCGTAGAACAGATTCCAGAAATTTTGCCTAAGGTTAATTGGGACCAACTGGCTTGCAAGTATGTTACAGGTCGATCTGGTGCAGAATGCGAGGCAAGGTATGTAGTTGAAATGATCTAATTCTACAGTTTCCCTCATTGATTTGAAAGGATATCTTGTTCATTTTTATATTGTACGATACAATATTGATTAACCATTGGCTTTCATATTTTGGTTAATTATGTTGCCCATGTACATGTTGCATCGGTGATAATTTGGCTGTTACTTTTTTATTGAAAGTGAAAGGTATCTCTTTATGTTCTGTACGCAAAAGACCTGTAACTGTAAATGTTCTGTGAATAACATGTGCAGTTAAACACAGTTATCTCCTTGCTTCTAGACCTAGAGGAATGATCATTAACATCTTGTACCCATGAGATGAAATTATGGAAAGAAAAGGTAGAATTAATCAACCAGCATTATGGAATGGACATATCTGTATATTACAAATGATTAAGACTTACGCGTGGGTGGCATTTTGTTACTTGACTGCTCAACTGTTGTGATTGTTAATCCTCTTTAGATGTAATAATTATAGAAATAAGGTATATAGATGACCTGTTAATCAGATATTCGGTGTTACTCCTTTAATTTTTATCTTTAGGTTATTCAGTCTTATGTTGGTTCTTGCATGTTTCACAATGTTTTTGTGTGAGCATTTCCTTCTGAGTACTTTGTTCCAGATTATTTTGTTTCTGGCCCAAGTTGTACCTTTTTTACTACTATTTCTAGGTCAATTCATTCTCTGTGCTGTGTCTGTCCTCAAATCCTAGCTAGTGCCGCAGAACTTATGACGTGTGAGGTTTCAATAAGAAAAACGCATGATGTACAGCTGAGATCCATGCATGACTTGTGTGCTTTACTACATAAGTGCTGCTAACTATGTCTGCTGCTTTTTTTCCTAGACTCATTTGATCAGTATTAACCTCTGCATTTATGGACCTCTTCTCTAAGTTTATCTCATTAATTCTTACAGGTGGTTGAATTGGGAAGATCCTTTGATAAACCATGGTCCATGGACTCCTCAAGAGGATAAGAATCTATTGATCACTGTCCAAGAGATGGGGATCAGTAATTGGTTTGACATTGCGGTAGCTTTTAAGGCAAATAGGACTCCGTTTCAGTGCCTTGCGCGCTATCAAAGGAGTTTAAATGCTTGTATACTGAAGAGGGAGTGGAGCAAGGAAGAGGATGATCAACTTCGCATTGCTGTAGAAACTTTTGGCGAGAGGGACTGGCAAAATGTTGCCTCTACTTTGCAAGGCCGGACTGGTACCCAATGCTCTAATAGGTCAGTTAACTTTCTCCAAGGTAAAATTCTGTTTTTTTTTTGTGGAGCATCTACTTTTTCCTTAGTCTTCTGCTAAATTTTTTAGCCTTATCTGAGTATGTAGTTCTTGTGTATATAGGGTGGTTATGCACTTCTTTTTAATCTTATCTGATGAAAGAGATGAAGCTATATGGGTTGGGTTGGGTTAAAGGCACTCCTGTTGATATTGCCCTAAAGTGACCATTTGGCAGCTCGTAATGGCTCTGCATACTCACCGATGTTGTCTCCCATTATGAATGGTTTTTGTTTTTGGTGGGGAACGTTAGGGCTGTGTAGTAGTACAATTTGTGGTTAACACTCAAGAGCTACAGTAGCAAGTTACTGCATTGGGCATTTCATCTTGTGTGAGCTGATGGCCTGTATATCATTTTCAAAATGAGGATAACATATATTACACTTGATCTCAGTGGAAAAGCTGAGAACAGCATCCTTCAAAATCTAAGTGGAATTGGTTCACTTGGAAACCATCACCACCTACGACACCGCCATCATCTTCACCGGATGCTCATGCCAAGAATCGGTATTTCATCTTTTGTCTGTATATCCACAAAATGGTTTCCCTTGAATTGATTGATTTTTCCTGGGCATGCTCAGTAGAACCTGTCTGGTACCCTTGTGTTTAGCTATTTGTATGCAGAAGTTATGCATATCTACTAATTTGTTCCTGAATAGCTGCTATGTGCTATCTACTAATTTCTCCTTGCCTCCAATTCTGCTTGGTTTGTGACACCACTGAAATCAGATCCGCAGTTTGGGTCTCAATCCCCCTCCTGTTTTTCCTCCGCCTCCTGGTAGTAATCAGTTCTTTTCGTTGTCTGCGATTGCGTATTCCTTCACTGAACCAATCCATGGCGTTTTCATTTTCTAGGGCTCAGGAATCTCTCTGGATGTAATCTTTTTCTACCATGGTCCCCTAGCTGTTTTTGTTGTCTGCTCTTCACTCCATTTTTACATTCATTTTGGGCTTCTAAACCTGTGGGCCTTAGCCGTTTTTGTTGGGTGTGGTCTGCTCCACACTCCCACTTTTCTTACATTATGGGTTTCTAAACATGTGTATCTATCTCTCTTTTGAGAGATATTGGTCATTGTTTGCTTCTCTATCTTTGAGTAGCAGTTTTCAATGAAATTGCCTTATTTTTTATAATAAAAAAAGAATAGCTGCTATGTTTTGCCTCTTAAATGACTTGGACCATCATGAGATGCTGTAATTTGCAGATGGTTAAAATCCCTTAACCCAGCGAAGCTAAAGGTAGGAAGGTGGGCCTCAGATGAAGACAAGCGCCTGAAAGTGGCTGCGATGCTCTTTGGGCCCAAAAATTGGAAGAAAATTGCTGAATTTGTGTCTGGTCGAACTGAAGTACAATGTCGAGAAAGGTATTGTAGAGTAATTTTTAGTTTAGATATTGTAGTTGATGTCATATGGCAAATTTTGAACACCTTTTTTTTTCTGCTTGCAGGTGGGTTAATTCTTTAGATCCTTCCTTGAAATGGGGTAGCTGGACTGAAGAAGAGGATTCAGAGTTGAGAGCAGCAATTTTGGAACATGGATATTGCTGGTCTAAAGTTGCTGCTTGTGTTCCTCCACGTACTGACAGTCAGTGCCGAAGGTTTGTATTCGAGTTGGAATCATTATTGCTTTGTAGATCAGTTTTGTTGCCTGTATAAGTTGTGTTAATTGTTGACTACATCTTCTGTTGAAATTAGGAGGTGGAAGGTTTTGCTTCCAAATGAAGTTCCTTTGCTCCAAGCAGCTAAAAAGATACAAAAAACAGCTTTCATAGGAAACTTTGTAGATAGGGAGTCAGAACGCCCTGCCCTTGGTCCTAAAGATTTTCTTCCTGTAGCGACAGGTTCGACAGCCGAACCTGAACTGGTAAATTCCGTTGGGAAACGGAAGAAGCAGTCAAGGTACACAGTCTTTCCTTTGTTTTATTAGCTTTTGATCTTAAATTTCTTGTGTACTGCATTGATAAGGTGCAGATTTGCTCCAGAATCTGAATAGGTTGAAGCATCTGCTTGGTTAGTTGCCGTACTCGTGTCAGAAAATGTTCCAATTCTGTCCTAAGCAGAATAGTCTTAACTTCATCTGTTTTGTTTGAAATTAGTTTTCTAATGCATTTTTATACCAATTTAGTCCTTAAGTGTCGGGTGATTGTGTTCCTCTTCAATCCATGCAGGACTGAATTTGTCCAAACTTTGGACTGATTTGGAAGAAAATGCATAAACTAAAGGACTGAATGGGAACAAAATACAAACTTAGGACTACATTGGAATAGAATGCATAAACATAGGATTACTTTGGAACAAAACACAAAATATGTGAAATATGAACATTTTTTATTCTTGTCTGTAACTTCTAATTCAACTTTGACTTTGTTTCGAGGACAACCAATTTCCACCTGAAATATTTCCCATGAGAGTAGTTACCTAAAACAGATTTAGGTACTCAAGCAATTGATATATGATTAATCTAGCAGCAAACGTCAACAAATTAAGAAACTTAGGATTTATAACCTCTTCTTAAGGTCAAGAAAAGTTCCTCGGAACGGCTAATAACTAGAAAATAGCATAGAAAAGAAAAGAAGATTGGAACTAGGGGTGACAATTTGATGCACGTTTAAATGGACCGTGTTCGTGTTTGGTCTGTTAAGCACAATACGACACGTTTAAATAGTCGGGCCAACATTGCCCGTTTACTTAACCATACTAACATGCCATCAACGCTAACAATAGAACGATTAAGCAAACGGACCTCATGACATGCACAATTAAGGTAAAATGGTAATATTTATTCACGTTAAGTTGGTCTAAACGTATTGACTCGTGTCGTGCTAAAATTGTTTTATAAACAGGTTGTATTCCTATCGTGCTAAATGTGGTACATTCGTGTTAAACAGGTTTGTGTTCGTGTCTTATAGACCATAGGCTTTTACGATTCGGACATTGAGGCATCATAATTGTGATTAACATGACTTTGACATCCACCTTTGGGGTCCAAATAGCTTCTAGTAGGGCTGTTCATCCAGTCGAAATCTCGAATGAAAAAATCTCAAATACTAGACTGCATAAAGAATCTAATTGAGAGTGGACCGGACCGGATTGGAACAAACCATTTGGAAATATTTTATTTTTGAAATAAGGCAATTTAATGAACATTCATGTGCAATGCCAACAATAGGAAGAACCGACATCGCACATACAAATACTGTAATTTCAACATCTCTCCTGTTTCCTTCAAACATTCACATTGTTTCCAAAAAGTGATGACCATGACCTAAGCATTTAACAAAATACCAAGTATCTAAGTCCATACATAATTATCTAACAAGTGACAAAACATGACCAACACAAGTTAAATTAAAGGTTAAGTTCTCTGTGTTAGAGCCCAAAATCACCTTGTTGTCAACTTAAAAGTGCAACGCCTCCACTCTCCACGTCTCATTTGTAAGAGACAATGTCAACCACCTACACAATCCAAAATCAAGAATCAAACTATGAATTAATGAATATTTATGTAGCAAGACTTTTGCATTACTTTACAAACAATCATAGTATTATACCATTGACTATTTTGATCATGCACAAAATGATGGATTATCAATCACCGACTTATCTTACTAGTATAAAATAGACGTGGAAATAATTTAATTTAGTATAACATTAGTAATGCATTTAAAAATTGAAGCACAGTCAATAAAAATAAGAAAGAAATACCCTCTCAATTTGTTCTAAATTTTGTAAGACTTCCTCACGTCAATTTTACTTCTTAACAACATATCTAGACTTCTTAACAACATATCTAAGCTTGCACCCTCTAGCGAGAATGATTACATTATTTTATTCTCTAGCACCCTAACTATATACTTAAAAAATAATTAGTAACTTCATATACATTACCTTCTGAGTCGATGCTCTTGAATTGGTCACATGTACACCATCCAATGCAAAATGTTAACTCTGAAGCAATTGTGGATACATGCATCCCCAATACATCTCGACCTAAATGTGAATGTACATGAAATCTTGTTTCATTAAATTTCCACCAAGTTAATAAGTCGCTTTCTTCTTCACCCATTTCTTCATTTAGATACTGATCCAACTTTATCCTCACATATATAGAGCATCATTTGTGGAAAAACTTTTCATTCTCTTCACTTCATGTAGGACAATCCTTTTACAGTCAACTTCCTATTCATCATTCCCGTGATTAATTATAGGCCTTAAAACATCACCATAGACCTACTATTAGGAGCATATATCCTTCTATAATCATCAAGCAATTCATATAGAACTTGTTCTACTTTTCCATACACAATATCTTCTTTTAGCGATCAATATATCCCATTAAGAGCTACTTGGACACCCACCACATTCACTTTTGGACCAAGAACAAATATATAAGCTAGTATATTCATCTTCTCTACATTACCCCAATACTTCTCATATTTCCGATTCATACTCATAGCCATTGACTTGAATACGGGATCCTTATGTAGCATCCGCTCATTTACAGCTTAAATAACATTGTCATCGTGAATAAGGATGTGTTACTGATCACAGAAAATGAACCAGAAGCCTTTAAAATCAACTTATAAAACTTTTCTAACAAAACTACAAGCATATTTGTCTTTTCCCAATAATCCTTTGAGGGAGCTCTCATTCCACCAGGTTGACAAAAATTCGGATCTATGCTAAGGGCAAAACTATTCGTAGAATTCAAAATTGTGCTCAACATCTTGTATGCCAAGTTTCATCTTGTTGACACATCAAGACACAATAATGCTTACTTTATATTTTCAATATTTCTCTGTATTCCTTTAACTTTTCAAGCCTACCTGAAGAGTTACTCGGATACTTGATTGCGTTCGAATGTTGTCAAACTACATCCATATGCCCATTTAAGTCATTCCATACAACCAAGTTAAGAATATGTACAATACATCTCATGTGCAAATATTTATCTGTCTACACCATCTTCGCTTTGTCCTAACCTTTTCAAATACCCACAAGCATATCATTTGAACTAACATATTGTTAATTGTAATTGTGAAAAATGTTCATCGTTTAAGCCCAAGAGATTAAACACTTTTCAACAACTTCACCAATAACCTTACCCTAGTGATTAACAATATGACAAAAACTGATGATCTTCTTATGCGATTTTCACTCAATGAGTCGTCACACATTCTATTAGATGTCCATAAATCGATAGTTCAAGAAATTCTTTGAGCTTCAACTTCTTCAAGTAACGCTCGCAAGAGTTATGAGTCACAGGTAATCTCGAGGGCACGTAAATTTGAGCAAAACAATATACAGAAAATGCCTAAACTTAAGCTTCTCAGCATATACAAAAGGAAGCTCATCAACCATAACCATATAGGTCAATGCATCTCATTCTTCTTTTTCATTATATACCTAACTTCTCATTTTAGTCTCTCCAAGATGACCTTCGCTCGATGCCAAAACTATTTCTAGTTGTTTTTGTTTCGACTTCTCTGCAACAATCATATTCTTTTCACATTTCTTAGAATTATTCTCAATTTTTTTAGTACCATTGGAATTAAAATAAGTTGTGAAAATTATATCACAATAGTTGCATTCAACCTTGATCGTACTCCCAACCGTTCTATATCCCAAGTAATCTGCCCAGTATGCGGCTCTCTATTTGGTTTCCAAATCGACACTTTTATCTTCCAAGTAATCTTTTCTACAATTTGTGGAATTTGCTTTCTTACCTTGTCCTCTATCATTTCCCCTACCACCATTACCATTTGTAGTAAGGTCCATCATTTCAAGGGCTTGTGTTGATGGAGATTCAAATGGTTCCTTACAAAAAGAAACCAAAGTTTTTTCGTTTCTTGATGCAGTGTTTGACATCCAGTAAGAATAGTAAATACCATCCAAATTAAGAATAGCCAACATAAAATAAGTAGCCATTAACAAAGTGTTTGGATTTTCTTGAAGTGAAATGACATAATAACGGTGGCGGTGGAGGAAATGATAGTGGACAAGGTAAGGAACTAGATTTCGCAAATTTTAGATGATGACCCGAATTATGAGCGTGTCTATTTTGATACCAAAAAGAGAGGTGCATACTGTGCAAATTATTCGGGGTATACAACTGCTGGAGAAAGATAATGGCAGAATGTAAGTATCGCGGTATAATTTTTCCAGATGATTCTAATTCCAATAGTACTAAAAAGTTGAGGAATCATTATGAGAAATGTGATCAGAATATGGTTGATGTTGAGAAGTTAAAACAAAGCAAGCTGAAATTGTTTGGGCATCGGGCGAAAGTTATCCTAGAGAGACTAAAATGAGAAGTTTCGTAATAAGAAAGAAGTTTGAGATGCATTGATATATATGATTATAGTTGATGAGCTTTCATTTTGTACATGTTGGGAAGCTTTGGTTTAGGTATTTTTTATTTGTTGCCTTGCCTCAATTTCACGTGTCCTTACGATCAGCTGTGACACGCAACTGTTACGAGCATTACTTGAAGGAGAAGTTGAAAGAATTTTTTGTAATTCCTGTTAGAGAGTTTGTGTGACTACTCACTTATGGACATCTAATAGAAAGGTGAACTAAAGGCGTGTGACTTCAAACTTTATAAACACAAGGAAATTGCATGATAAAATCATCAACTTTCATCATGCTCTTAGTCACCGAGGTAAGGTTATGGCGAAGGTGTTCAAGTTTGTTTGATCTCCTGAGACTTAGATGATAAGCTTTTAAACGTTACAATTGGCAATGCTAGTTCAAATGATACTGGTTGTGGGTATTTGAAATAGTTGGTAGAAAGGAAGGATGATGTAGGCAAAAAGAAATATTTGTACATGAAATGCATTGCTCATATCCTTAAATTGGTTGTATGAGATGACCAAGCATATGGATGCGGTTGACAATATTCAAAACTCAATTAAGTATATGATAAATTTTTTAGATAAGCTTGAAAAGTTTAAGGAATACAAAGAAATGTTGAAAATAGAAAGTCTTGATGTGCCAATGAGATGGAATTTCATATACAAAATGTTGAGCATTGCTTTGAATATTAACCGTGTTTTTAGCGGGGTTTGACCTTAGCAAAGATATGAATTTTTGTGGCTCTAGTGTGATGAAAACTCCCTCAAAGGATGACTGGGAATGGTAAGTGTGTTGTAGTTTTGGTGGAAAAGTCTTATAAGTTGACTTATAAGGTTTCTGGTTCATTGTTTACGAGCAGTAACACATTTTGCATCGGATGGTGTACATGTGACAAATTCAAGAGGTTTGACTCCGAAGGTAAATGAAGTTACTAATTATTTTTTGTGCATATAGTTAGTGTGTTTGAGATTGAAATAACACAATTTTTTTTTCTTAAGGTTGATAGTGCAAGCTTTGATATGTTGTTAAAATTGACTTGGAAAACCATATGTAAGTAAAATTGACGTGGATGAAGTTTTAGATAATGAAGAACAAATTGAGAAGGTTTTTTTTTTCTTACTTTTATTAATTGATCTTCAATTTTTAAATGCATTACTTATGTTATACTAATGTAAATTATTTCTACGTTTATGCTACAACAGGATAACAATTCGTGCATGATCAAAATAGTCAATAGTATGATACTATGATTGTTTGTAAAGTAGTTCTAAGTCTTGTTACATAAATGATAGTTTGATTCTTGTTGATTTTGGATTGTGATGTTCTTGATATTCTCTCTTACAAATGAGATATGTAGAGGGCAGGCATTGCACTTTTGAGTTGACAATAGATTGATTTTGGACCCTAACACAAAGGTCTTAACATTTTATCTGACTTGTGTTGGTCATATTTGTCAACCAGTTATTGTGTATGGATTTGATACTCTGTATGCTTAGTAACTGCTCGCCCAACACGCATAGTCAGTGCTTCTTCGCTCTTTAGGGTCCACCACACTTGCTGCAACGACGTGCCCCAACCTCTTTTTGTCCCATGGATTGCTAGAAAGGTTCACAGCATCGCCTGCGCTCGGTCTATACCACATCCTCCTTGTTGGTCCATGCTCGCACCGTGTAGCTTGCCATGATCTTGGAAACTCCCAACAACTCCGTTGTGATACGACTTGGCACGAGATTTGCCCCCTTGCAACGCCCCAAGTCCTCCGTAGAGAAGTTCCATAGTCCTCCTCCTAGACGCACTCAGGCCAACGTTCTCCATGGGCGTCAAGCTGAATACGAACAATAGGACAAACGATGGTCATTAAGTGTACATGTATCTGTCACAATATTGATCAACACACGGGAACCACAAATATAGGAGCAGGCATATGGAAAGAGATCACTGATCACGTTTTTGAAGCTTACTCTTGCAGGTCTATTTCCGGAAAATGTTAATATGTCTAATCGGTCCGGTTAATTCTTGGTCTGGTCCATTCCCAATTCAGTCCTCTATCTGGTCCTTATATTTGAGATTTTCTAGTCCGGTTTGGTTTCGTCCGGATGAGCAGCCTTAGTTTGGGAATGGACCCGGAGTGGGGAGTGAAGACTGAAGACTTCTCCTATTTACTTTACAGTCAAGATTTTTCTTAATTTTTTTTAAGTTTATCTGGCCTGGCCAGTTTTGGACAGTATTTGGAACAGACCGAAATTTTTATAAAATATGGACCGGATCTGATGAAATCGGCCCAGACTGAAAAATGCACAACCAGAGCTACTAGTCTTTGTCTCTTAAGAGACCAACACTGGTCGGCAAGGCAATTCAGAATTTCAGATCAATGCTAGTAACTTGACCAGTTTATACAGCCCCTCAATCGTTGCAAAAAGACCATTCAACCTTGACTCTGGAATTGTATGATTGCCCTACGACTGACTCTAAACAAAAATATGGTAGCTGTGTTTGGTAGTTTTTGTGTGGGACTGAGAACGAACCCTTGTCTGGTGTAAGTGAGAAGAAATGCCAAGTTTTCTTAATTCGTATGTCCATTCCCATTCCCTCGCATCACACCATTCTCATTCCCATTCCCATTCCCATTCTGCAAAATGGGAATCAAATCATGCATGTTGGAGGGTTTTGAAATAGGAATGAGAATCACAATACATAGAAATAAAGGTGATTCCCAATCCTATTCCTAAACCCCTATCCAAACCCAACC
>JAYMSY010000164.1:0-14706 GCA_036897685.1 Monsonia emarginata | reverse complement strand
GCAACTGACCCCTCCATTGTGGATGCCCTTAGGCACGATTACTATTTACGGGCTGCGTTAACACTACACGATTAAGGTTGTTATTATAATTGTACTCCTAAACGGATCGAGTTGACCCGATTAATAACACGATTAAGGTTGTTATTACAATTATACCCCTAAACGTCCTGAGTTGACTCGTTTACTAACACAATTAATGGCACAGTTACTATTTATGGGTGGAACGAGTCAAACAGAATCAACAAGAACCCAACCCGTTTAGTTAAACGGGCTAAATTCTCAGTACATACCCGACCTATTTACCTAATTATGTCAGTCAACTTATTTATTTCGTGTCGTATCGTATTCACGAGTCGTGCATCAAATTATATTTACCAATCCATCTACTGCATAATCTAATACTACCATGTTTCCGAAAATAAAGCCTGATGAACGGGCACGTGACGAGCCTGTAAAATAAACCATACGGGTGCGCACACAGTATCTTTCTACCGGTAAGATTGATTACACAGCACTTCCGGCGCATGTTAGCGCGGAGCATCCGAATATGAATCTATAGCGCTTTTTTATTTTGGTGGAGAAACTGATGAGAAAGGCGGAAATTACAAAGACACTCTCTTCCTGCTGTTGTGTACTGGTTCCAACTGTTAGCTTCGTGTTCTTGCGTACCCATTTAGCTCACCAAACCTAACATTTCTTTATTCCTTTTTCTCGATTTTCTCTCCCATTTCCCGAATTTTCGCTCCTCAAATTCTCTCTCTCTCTCTCTCTCTCTCTCTCGTCTTCTAGTTCTCGCTCGATTCGTTTGGATTCGATTTGGTTCTCAGCTTCCTTCCATGGATTCCTCCACTGTCATGCGGTCGTTGCAGTGTAAGTGTTTTGAGCTTCGAATGTATCTCTGTATGCTGGTGAAATTGTTGTTTGCGCGTCAATGCTACTTGATTTGAGGTTCTTTTGTGGTGTATAGCTCTTATCTTGGACTCTGTTTGGTTCACTGAGGAGAAAAATGCGCGAAAATCTGGACTGTGTGATTGGAGTTTGGTCTAAGTCGTGCGATCTGTGTTGTAGGCTCATTATTTTAGCGTGTGTGGATATGAATTCTGCTATTTTGCTTTGATTCTACATGATTTTGAGGTTCACGCTTGTTGATTGCGTAGATTTCTACTTTGATTTAGTTCATTGGTGAAAATACAGTTGGAAAATTGTGAATGTGTGATTGTAGATTAGGTTCAGGTGGTGCGATTTGTTGTGCATGTTCGTTACATTGATTTGTGGAGCTAGATTGAGCTTAGTAGATCTAGTTGAGCAAAGAACCTGAAAAATTAAATTTAACATGATTCAAGGTTGATATTGAAGGCATTTCCAGTTGTCTTGCCAATTACTGTCTTGTGTCCTGAAGGAGGACTCTGATGTGTGAAACTTTTGGTTTTGTTTGGAGCGTTCTGTTTCGGTATTAAATGCTACTTGCTTTGAGGTTTATGGTACTTTCTTGCTTGGGTTCCATTAATGCTAAGTGAAACTTGGGTGCATGTGGTGTGGTCTATTGTATTCTGATTAACTAGTGGCTCCAAGCTATCTTTAGCATGGTACGTACTATATTGACCAAGTCTCCTAAATATGAAGTTTCACACGCTTGAAACCACATTGAAGATTGATGTTGAATAATAATAAAGAGTAATGTGGCTGAGAATGTCTTTGGGTTAGTGTTCTGGTGGCAGTTTTACCAAAGTTTCTTTGAAGATGCTGCATAGGTTGTGCATAGTATTAGAATACTTTGTCTTGTAGTTTTATAGTTCACTCATCACTTACACCTGAAGGTGAATGTTCATGGCTTCATGCAAATATTGATTTCTATATTCTGTCGTTTTACACTACAAACTTTCGGATAGTTATCATACCTTCAGTGCTATTGCTTATGTATGGTGATGGTGAACTCCAGATTCAATAGGCACAGTGTCACATGTGAGACCGTTTCTTGAGAGGCCTGGTTTGGTTAATACCTCAAGCAAATTGTACATCCAGAGCTTGTCAGTTGGGGGAATACTAACTTCTCCAACAAAGCGAAAGGGGATGTTAGTTTCATGTGTCAAGACACCTGAAGCTACTAAAATAACTAATTCCAGTGGTGAGTTTTTTTTCTTTTATTGGGGGCTTATGGTATGCTGCATTACATTGGCTGGGGATGCTCTAATTTTCCTCTGGATATATGTTCATTTACATTTCATTGTTTAGTTTCGTCAAAGATAAGACAAGATAAAAACAAGTTCATAATATTGGGATGGTTATATTCTTAAGACTATTTATATATAGACTATGAGATGATTGACAAAACTTTCAAGTGAAGCTATGGGATCACTACAATGTGCATTTTGTCATATAATGTTTAGAGTGGATTCATCATGCATTTGATGATTTCTGTATAATATTAGACTTTAAATAATAAGTTTTGAAGAAATGATAATGAATAGGAAAACATGATTAGTACAAAATGTAAAATATATTGTGGGCTTTTAGGCTCAAAACATGCTAAAACAAACAGTGGGATTATGCAGTAGCAATAATTAGTCTGTATGTATAATGACGTGCTGTTGAATTTTAAAGCCCAAGCATCACAACTCTTGCTTAGTTTATCAATGACATACGTTGTTATGTCAAGTTAATGGTTACTGAAAATGTCATTTTCATTTGATAAATTGATACACAGAAAGCTATGAAGAACAGGATGTTTTGATATCTTATTTTCAATTTATGTGTATACATAATTATCTAGCTTCCATGCACTTGATAACTATTATGGATGATTTTCACAAGGTTCGTTGGAGAAGAGCACTTCACAGAAGGCTACTTTTCCTAGTGGATTAGAGGTGAGTTTCTTTTGTTCTCGAACTCTATGTAATAATATGTATGCATCTGTACAGGTTAGTTTGATAAATGCAATTCCTGCACATATTTCTCACTTTTGGTGACAAGCTTAAGACATTGCCCCTTTGTCTCAATCTTAATCTTTTCTTATCAATTCGTATGACGCATTTATATTTAATTTCCTTATCTAGTCCTGTAGAACACCTCATTTTGTTTTTGTTGACTTTGATCATCATCCCCATTGTCACAACCATATCTTATGTCATTTGTTTGAAAAATAAATGGCATGCTAATTGTTTCCGTATAACTAGGACCTGGTACTCGAAGTGTGTGATGAGACCGAGGTTGCTGAGCTGAAACTGAAGGTAATTCCTACACCCTAATTGAGCTACATGCCAGTCTTTTACTTGCAGAATTTTCATTTGTTGCTAAATGTTATGCTTTCATGGGCACTTGGAATAGTAAAAGTAAATATCAACCTAACAATCATTTGATGTTCTTCATAATAATTGTAGCATGTGGCAGTCATGCTTTGGGGGGCTGAAAAATGAACAAATAAGGTCATATGTGCAATGACTTATGCTCTTATGTGTACGGTACAGATCATAATGTAAAGGGTCCAGAAAATATGCAGTCCTTTGATGTGTATAATCATTGCCTCCTACAAGCATGATGGTAGTTGTATAAGTAAAAGTATCTAGTTAATAAACCTTGTCTCTCTTTGAAGTGACGCATTTAGTTAACACACTTGAAATACATTAATGTATGTAATTGTTGACTACCACTCATTACTTCATAATAGATTGGGGGCTTCGAAATGCATATGAAGAGGAATGTTGGAGCCACGACAACTCCTGTATCTGCTTCACCTACAATTGCACCTCCTGCTCCAAGTAGGCCCATGATTGAACCAACTCCTCAGATCACACCACCATCGCCACCAAAACCTTCTTCTGTATCAAAGAGTCCATTTCAAGCTGCCCTTGAACTGAAATCAAGAAAGTTACTAGCCCTGGAAGCTTCAGGAGCTACTGGATATGATTTTGTGAATTCTCCAAAGGGAAATTTACCTTTATAGCAGAAACCACTTCTCACTTTGTCCCAAACTGCATCCACAAGATAATTTCTCTGATCTGTTTCTTCTACACCAGGTTGGAACATTCCGTAGGGGGAGATCAATGAAGGGAAAAAAATTTCCTCCTGTCTGTAAAGAGGTATCTGTTGCACTTGACATTTTAAACGTCTGTTTATATTTTGAAGTGCTTCAATATTGTCATCTAGTCAGATTTTCTGCAAGATCTTTGGGTCTAGCTTTTATCAGCTGATGATGCAATCTTGTGAAACTAATATAACGAATAACCCAAATAAGTGTGACTACAAGAAGGCCAATGCTTATGGCTATATGCAACCTTGCATTATTATGTGCAAATGCAAATTTGGAGGTCTTGACACTAAATCCGTTAGTTGTTTGATGATCCATTGCATCTTCTGATGTTAAAGTCTAGCATATGTTTTAGTTCTACTCCCTCCTTCCAAAGACAATGTCTTACTTTCTAAAATTTGAAGTTCACAAATAAATAATTGTCTACTTTCCTTTTAAGAAAGTGAATTATGCATGAATTACCCGTGATTTCTTCTGAGTCTGTTATTACCATACGAGTGTCTTAGCAAGTGAGAGCACATGGGACTTTGGGAGCATGTGGAAAAATTAGAGCACTAAGCCTACTTATTCCTAATTTTTGCAAACCATCAAACAGTATACTTGTTTAATATGTTTAGTTGATCATACTCTAGCAATCATTGGGACTTAAGTGCAACAAGTTTTATTCATGTCTTGTAGCTCGTACTCCATTTATTGTTGGTGCTATAATTTCCATGTCATGAGTAGAAGTTTGAAATGGTTTACAAGTTTAATGATATTTATAGACAATCCACAAATCTACAACTGGTTCTCTCAAGCCTGAAAATATACGACATTTGCTATACAGGGTGATGTGATCAAAGAAAGACAAGTCATTGGATTTGTGTATCACTTCAACACTCAAATTCCTGTGAGGGTGAGTCTTCTTTTTCACTTCTTCAATTGTGTCTGCTTCTCAATAGATATTTCTACTGATAGTTCATTCTTCATACTGTGAGCAGTCAGATAAGGCTGGAACGATCTTGAAGTTTGTAGTTGATGATGAAGGTAGCATCTCTATTATCATTTTCGTCATTACATTTGTTTTGCGTGTTTTCATTTCTTGAGAATAAAACGTGATCAACTATGCTTTTATAATCTTTTTTATGGGGGAGTGGAACAGCCCAGAATGCCCAGATAACTACAGAGGAAAGGAAGACGATAGATCAATTGGTATATTTAGTCATTTAGGCTGGCACGGTTGCACCCGTAATAGAGTCTGTGTGATTCAATGTATTTCTCGTTGATCAGTCTTTTACTACCTCCCTCCCAAAATAAGAGTCTCATTTCCTAAAATAGTTTCCCACGATAAAAGTTTCATTTCTATTTTGGTTAGCAAATTAGTCATGAATTACTACTAGAATCATTCCATAAGTTCAGTATAACAACTTGAGTAATGAACTAATGATGGACATACGAGCACATGGGGAAAAATGGTGGAATACTTATTTTGGGACAGGAATACATTTTTTTTAGCGGTGATATCACAAGGAACATTACGTAAGATACTCCCTCCATCCCAAAATAAGTGGTTTATACGAGTGTTGAGCTGATATCAGTTGAAAAGTTCTGAGTGAACAACTCTATATGATTTGTCTTTCTTTTGGATCTTTACAACAGCGTTTCATCAATACGTGAAACTTTGGTCTAGCATGAATCTTCCATTTGTAGCCATCTCATTATTTGGTTTAATATGTGGTTGCATCGCAGAACCTATTGGTTATGGAGACCACATCCTTGCCATCTTGCCATCATTTCAAGGCATAAAGTAATATCCATGTGCTCACACACAATGGTTCAAGGAGGTAGTTTGGCCTGCGCCCGGGCGTTCCTTTCTTAAAAGCCTTTGTTGTTTTCAATTTTCTTCTGTACCCTCTCTGCTTCGTTCGTGCAACACAAAGCAGTAGGTTGTATAAATTCAAAGAATAATTGGTTGAGCAGTTTATCATGTGTTGAACATTAATTTTGTCCCACCCTAATCAAGCTACAGCTGCCGTGTACTTGGTCAATTAATGAAGCGGAAGCATGAATATGGTACTATTAAGTTTCAATATTTACTCCGGTGCTTGCCCCTCATCGTGATTAATGTTAAAAACGCCCTTACTCTTTTCAGTATGTGTCTACCTTTTTCCATAGGTAGACACATTCAGCAAAATAAGACGATTTGTCCTAAATGATTTTGTTACTTCTGTTTTATTTTCTGAATTTCCCAAGACCATTTATTGAAAAGTCGGGGAGTGTTTATGGTTGGGTTGGTAAAAACGTCATTAAATTTCATTACACAAAAAGTAAAGCTTCAATGTATGAAGTCAACTTTGTAAACACAAGGTTGACAGCTGAGGCCGATTTTGGTTGTAAAAATGTTAATCTTCACAAGAAGCTTGATCTTATATTGACAAGCAAAAAACTCATCCTTGTTTTATTTGTATATCAATGTCTGCTCTCTCCACAATAGGAGGATTTAACTTGGAATTTAAAAGGGGTTACAAATTTAAATTTCTATGCTACGGTGAGTTGCATTTATTTTCTTTTTTGTGTGTTTTATGTATGATATCGCACATATGGATGAAATAAGTAGAATTGCACGATGAACTCATCTGCGATTTAAAAAAGGATTTAGAATCTAAATCTCTCTCTTCTCTCACCACATGAATCTCTACAAGAGATTTAAGAGAAATTTAACGAGGGATTTAAATTTATAGTCCAACCTTAAATCCCTCTTAAATCTCTTATGCTCTTGCCAAAAGAAACAATGCAAAATATTTCAACTTAAGAAGCTCACTCCAATTCCCCCAACGTGTCTTTTCCCTCTACCTCCAACATTGGACTTGGAAAAGGGAAGAATTCCGACGTCGGAAAAGTAGACACCCAACGTCGGAATTCTAAGAGGAAAGAATGGTGAAAGAGGTAACAATGGAAACTGAAGACTGGCGAATGAGGAAGATTAAGTAGTAGAACTTAACTGCAACAAAAGCAAACCCAAGATGGGCTGCAACAAAAGTTGAAAGTTTTCGGCCAAGACCAGGAAATTGTCACCAAGAACTAATTTACCAAACAGTTTGTTTTCCAAACAAGCTCTATGACTAGGAACAAGAGCAACCTTAAAACTTAGGTATCTACAGCCTGATCTAAGTTGGTACTTCAATTTGAGGATTAAGGACATCGTACCGTGTCTGTAACTGCATATCATCAGGCAACGGCAGAGAAGAAGCCCCTCTTTCCAACTCCTTTCAAGGTAGTCACTTGCCAACTATGACCCTCTCTGAAGGATTCAACCTGTCAAAATGTTGATACCACAACCGCACGGGTTTAGAGTACAAGGCATGAAATAGTATATTTCTAGCACGGGAATGGAAATGGGACCCCTGGAATCTCTATTTTCATTCCCACACATCACCCTAATTTTTGTTCCTATTTTGTGAAACGGGAATCAAAAAAGGTTTACTAGGCACAGATTAAGGAGCCTAAATGAGAAGGACAATTACCACATCTAGGATCTCGTCGTTTTTGTTCAGGCCTCCCATAACGTAGATTGTATCCCCCATCACAAAAGCACCAAAATATCCTCTTGCGTCGTTCATGAGTTCTCCCATCATCCATGAACCCAAACGGGGATCAAAAACCTCAACGGTTGGAACCATTGCAGTTCCGTCGTAGCCACCCAAAGCATACCTGTTAAAAAGAGAGTGCAATGGCTAATTTATTTCATTACAGTATATGTCAGAAACAATATCACCCTTGAACTTTAGTATCTCAGGAAGATTTAGCTCATGTGTAACTAGGAACTGGTGAGAAATTGAAAATCTACGTTGTATGACAAAGTTGAGAAAGCTCACAGTTTCTCATTCAGGACAATTAATGAATGACAGCCTCGCTTTGACGTCATGCTCTCGAGTCTTGTCCATGAACACTCTCGAGGATCAAATCTTTCAACAGATCTGCGATGATCGAAAGCAAGCACCAGGCAGATTACATTAGTTCTCAAGATTACAGATAGCCAAGTGAAGTAGCTTGAGAATGATTTCAAGTAACCACAAAGAGGATAACTGTTTTGACGTTATAATAACAGCTCATGCACCAAATATAAGTTAAAACAAACAGTGAAATATAATGAAATAGATGTCTTACTTCAAATACTCTTTTCCATCATATCCACCAGCAACATAGAGGATGCCATTAATTTCTGCTGCAGCTGGAGCAAATCGCTGACAGAAGAAGAAAAACATGGTTGTGAATTGAAGTTGTACTTATTACTTAAGAGATGAGCTGAGCTGAGATATGAGGTCTCTCCTACAAGATTCCATATTTCAAAATTCTTAAAAATAAGACTTGAGTTATAAAATGTTGACATGAAACTTTCAGATCTCTCAAGTCATGGACCTAGAAATTGTTAGGCTCCTACGACAAAGTCCCAGCATTTCACAAATGATTCAAAATGCACAGAAACAAACTTCCGAGGAAATTTTAGTGCCAGTAAGATAACGAGACCAAAGTTAAGCATTTCTTAAGTAGTGTGTAAATTATCCTAAGCATACTTTTTCATGTCATAAGCTACTTGCAAGTTGCAAACAACAGGACACTGTTGGTGGAACCCAAACAACATCTAAAAGGTACCTCATGCTGCATAGACTTCGTAGGTATCCATCTGCCAACAGCTAAATCAAATATTTCCACCTCAGACAAGGATTGAGTTCCATCTCCCCCACCAACAGCAAATATTTTGTCATTCGAAGTAATTCCAGCTAAGCTTCCCTTCCCCCGACTTAGAGAAGGGCAACAAGTCCACCTGTTAGTTGTTGGGTTGTACGATTCAACTAAGCACAAAAAAGTCAACATGTCATTTTGAATAGAAATAATTGTGAACGGTGAAAAACAAGGTAAAAAAGTCTTATTCATTACCTGAGTTATACCAGAAGTCATCACATACCCCGCCAAAAACAAAGAGTTCACCATTTAATTTTGCTGCTGCTGCATATTTACGTACAGAACTCATTGGGCAGAGAGAAATAACAGAGTCCGAAGAAGGGGAATAAGCATCCAAAGTTGATAACCATGAAGGCCCATCACATCCTCCAACTATGAATACGGACTCGTCAAGGTTACTGGTTAAACCAAGGGTTTTGCAACAGTTTTTCAACTTATGAAGTTCTAGTCTTGAATACACCTGAATTTCCAAATAGCAACATCATTAAGATAGAATCTATAATTATACAAATTAACTAAACCATAAATGATATCATAATCAATAGATTAAAGAAAACAAATGTTCAGATATGCACCACTTAATATCAAATTTACAGCAACCAGAAAAACTAATAAAATATGAAGGCAGAATATTAGTCCTATGCCAGTACTTCATGGGAAAAACATGCTCACATACAGAATTACACAACATGCCCGTACAGGATTATAAACATCTAAATTGAAATAATAGTGGTAATGATCAGCTACCATACCAGCTCCTGCTCCAAAAGATTGATTTTCTGATAATGTTTCAGCTGAGTTGATTTCAAATCTTTAACTTCTTCTACCAGCTATATCAAGGAACAACAAGCATTATTAATATGTGAAAAAAGAAAGATAAGTCATATGAAAATGAATTCAAGAGATAAGAGACGAAGGAAAGCTTTCATACCTTCGCAACGATAGTTGGTAAATAAGAAGGCTGCATTTCAGTATATTCCCTAGGATTATCCTCTGATGTGATCTCGCTCGCTGCAGTTGATTCACCACTGGGTTTATAGTCAACACATCCATCCTGATGAATTCCATGTTCATACGCGCATATATCCGTTGCATTCTCACTGTTCCTGGGAAGAGCTTCAGAAGTTGGTCTAAGTCCACTTAAATGAGGAGCAGAACATGAAGAACTCCACTCATTGATTTTATCCATGCCAAGGGAATTCACAACTGCTGTTGCTGTCCGGAAATCTTGAGTCTTATAATGCTTTCCTTCAGCTTCCTGAACCATATGGGTTTCGGAAGGCTGGATTTCTCCATCACATTCTTGCTCATGCATAACCTCTTTATGACTTTCCACTTCATCCTTGATTATATCTTCCAACAACGGACTTTCGCTGACCCAGCCAGCCAAATCATCCCATGAGCCCCCTCTCATTTTCGACTGATAAAAATGCCCAACAGAATTGTAATTCGTTTCATGATTTTCTTCCTTGTGTACAAGCTCAGAATTCTCCACTATATTCTCACTGACTGTAGCTTCCAAAAGCTGCCTTTCCCTACCCAAATTAGGAGGATCATCCCAAGAGCTCCCACCCATGTTGGATTGATCCGAACACACAACAGAAGAGTAAGTCCGTACGTGACTCACATGATCTTGAGGGACCTCATAATTTTCCACTGCATTAATGGTTGTAGCTTCCACCAGTTTACTTACGCTGTCCAAACCATGAGCATCATCTAGAGAACCCCACCCCATATTGGAAGGATCTGAATAAACATCAGGCGCACGCACATTTCTCACAACAGAGGAGTAAGAGAGTCCACAGCTTGTATTCCTGTGAACAACTGCACCATGATCTTTTTCTGCTGCAGAATTATTTTTTGAGGCTTCTGGCATTTGTCCTTTTAGTGTCTTAGAACTGTCACCATCCTTCCATGAACTATTATATGAAGGGTTAGTCCTTGCTATGACAGGTGAATGAGAAAACAAAGAAATCAATTTCTCTGTTTGTTCCCTGTCTAACTCGAACCAAAAATGTTGTGGCTCATAGTAGTTATCCTCAATTATTGGGCGAAACTGGTCTTCCGGCAAGGATTGGCACTGCATCCTTGTTTTGATCCGGACCTATAAATACAGTTTGAACTCACTGGATGTTATATCTCGTGATTGTGACAATGTGAATCACATGTAAAATCCTAGAGCAACCAAGGTTAAATTGTATTACCTGCGCAGCATATAGGGTATCTGAACCATCTAAGCTCCAGCCATATGGATTTATGTTCATTTTTCCAGTGCATGTTGCCTCAAAGATTCCATGAAGTCTTCTGTCACTATAATTGAATAAGAAAAGAGGCAATCCAGGATCGACGTTCCTCACATATGAAAAGTGTGGAGCTGGCAAACCTGTGCAGGCATTTCAAACACACACCGAACCCTTTCAGTGACATAGGCTTGTAGAAATGATTGTCTAAACATGTAGAAGAGAGAGGGCGTAGGGAGGTGTGTGGCACAGATAGCCTACTAACCAAATAATTGCTTCAACAAGCACTCTTTGATTGTGCTGTGCTTGCAACCAAAGATTACTCCGCCCAGATCACTCTTCCTCAAATTCCTAGCTGTCACACTGCAATTTACTGACCAGGAACGAAGGGACTTTTCTTTCAAATTGAATGTCTCTTTCTTCTTCCCCTTGCCCATTCTGTTAACCCCAAAAATGCAATAAAACTCAAATACATAATCACAAAATAGAGTATCTGAAGTGAATTGAGCATATAACATGGTTGAATTTTATTAGCAGACCATGGCTCCCTCCCACCCCAAAAGTAACAACAAAAAAACAAAAGGGGAGCAAAATGCCTATACTAACAGGCACACTGGATACATGGGTAAAACTGAAACAATATAACAAGATTGTATCGAAGAAAATAGAAATGAAGTGTAAAATATATCTATGAACTTGAAGTCGGGTAGTAACAACAGAAGAAGAACTAAAACTATTGACGACTTAGTTTCTCAGATCCATGAAAAGCAATAACACTACGAAAGAAATAGAATCCATCTAAAATATATCAGAGCTTCAGTAAGCATATCCCAACCGCGTACTTAAAAACCAGACATGCATGATTAAGAGGAGTCAGTTGATTTATGTGCCAGCATGACCATGTCCCCCTTCTAAACTAGACGTAGATGCTTTCTTAACCAATCCAATTCATAAACTAGAGAACACTTTTTTGTATTTTTTTCCTTTCTTATGTCATAATTGATAACCATAGCATGTCATGAGAAGTAATTGGTTGTTATAAGAAAGAGTTTGGAACACTGAACTATCAATGGAATCTGAAACATCAAATTTAAGGACCCACTCAAATGGTAAAAGATTAAAGATTTTTACAAAAATCCAAAAAACACTGAAATGATCTATAATTCTATGCTCTGCAAATAACATCGTAAGCACGAAACAAAAGGATCAACAACATTAGACAACCACATAAAAACACAACAACAAAAGTAACTTAAGACCAGCAGAATCAGGATGCAAAAACAAATTAGCAATGAAACTCAGACCATAAAACTAACATTAGCCCCTTGTCCTCCAAGTACATGGGATAAATTAAGAATAACCTTAAAACTAAGCATGAAAAGGAGTGAACTTTGTTCCAGTTTTCTGAGACGAATGATTTTACCAGGATTACTCAAGGAGCTGCTTACCTAGAATGTAATCAGCACCTTCTTTGTTCTACTTCTACACAAAAGCAACCTATATTTTCTTTCAAAATCAGCTAAAACACTTCAAATCTTTAACCAAACGATTCCAGAGTGAGCAAGAACAAAAACAACAATGTCCTTTAACCTAAGAAAATCTAGTCACTTTTTCAAGTAAAATGAAGCAAATTAACTGTATATTAAGCAAAAATCACCATTGATTAGCATCACAACCTCGCCACTGACGCATTACACAGCGTTCAAAATCTGAATCTGAATAATCTATGAGTTCGAGAAAAGAAAAGGAGTTGCAGAAAAAGGAAAACATGGATGATCAAATTCAAAGCTGAACTCTTACCTAGAATACGAGTGATGATCAACTCAACCAGCAACGGTCCTGGATCTAACAATGCGAGCTTGAAGAGTGTTTGTTTCTCGAGAAAGTTAGGGAGAGAGAGGAAAAAGCGAGAGAAAAGGTTAATGTGATGTGATTTGCCGGAAATGGAAATGGTAGAGCTCAGACTACAGAGAGCAGACTGAACTCAAGGGGCGTGATGTGAAGCGCGAAACGTGATGGGTTGAAGGAATAAATTCCAAATTTCGCAGCGTACGGCTCAGTAGTAGGGTCCGAAATGACCCATATACCCTTATTTTTCCAATTTTGTACTCTTCCTCTTAAAATAAAATAAGTGTCTTAATTATAAAAATAATAATTGTTTTAAACAAATGCCTCATCTACTTTTTAGGAACTGTATTTATTGTGTAATGTCAATTTTATCTATTTATAAGTGAGTAAAATTAAATACATAGTCTTCCAAAGAAAAATATACGGGACACACGAAAAAACAAAAAATGAAAAGTCAGAGGAGTAGTTCATTTTTTTGGGGTCTTTCAAGTAATTTAATTCAAACAAAAATGTGTAAAAAAATTTTAAGGATATCAAAAGTTATTAATATACTTCTCCAAAAAAAAAGTTATTATTCTCTCCGGCTATGTTTGACAGGATATAATCTTTTCAATAAGCTAACTTATAATTTATTGATTTGGTCAATAAACTCTTGCAGAGGTGTTTGACAAATTTAAGCTCTGAGCTTTTAAGCTCTCTGTTAATAAGTTTGTAAAACAAGCTTTTCAAATAAGTTCATGAGATTATTCTTATTTTACCCTTATTTTAAAAAAAATAATTATTTATGTTCTTTTACGTTATTCCATACATATAAGTTCATTCAAAAACTAATTTTACCAAACACTCATTGAAAACATCTAGTTTTTCAACTTTCAGCTCCGGCTAGCTTTTCAGCTTTCAGCTCCAGCTCCAGCTAGCTTTTCAGCTACCTTTTCATCTCGTTGTGTCAAACACACCCATTATTTATCGAAACAATGTGTTTTAACAATAACATCTTCATTTTAAATGATACTTGTAGTCAGTCTTACATCATTTAAATTGTAAAAGTAAAAAGAGAATTTCAATTAAAAAAATAGACATTCATTGTGATGTTTTTTTAGAAACATAAACATGTAAATTGGGACTTGAAGTATAATTTTCTTCCCTAAAAAAAATCAATACAAATTGAAAAATACGAAACAATATCATACAATTTTTTTAATAGTAATATCATACAGTTAAGGAATTATATATTGATTCAAATTTTTGTTGATTTATTTTTACTCAAATGCGAGTGACAGGTTATATACCATTGTTTTTTAAAAATATATTTATCCAAAGTAAAGTCACGTATACTTTTCTTAATTTGTATCTCTATTGCACAAAAAGTCTTTTGCAATAAACTTAGCAAAGCCTACCTTTTTTCTCGCAAAACAAAAAAATCACTGATAAATGTCACTGCTAAATTAGCATTCGTGCTTAACTTGTTTACATCGAAATAGTAAAGAGAAATAAATGCTCGTGGACTTATTTATAATGGCATTCATGATTCAACCCTCCATGATTTAGTGTCAAAAGATACTTATACATAAATTATTAAAGCACGTACAAAGGTAACTGCGAACATACTGATAAAGAAAATGTGAGACTCGTAGCTGACGAAATTATTTTAGATGGTGGTTGCGAGCTGTTGCATACGCGAGTTTGAAAACTGTTCGTAGTTGCTAACTCTCCGAGTTACTATACAACTCGGCGAGTTGCGCGTTTATGGGCGAAATAAATGTGCAAAGATAATATAAAAAAATTGCAACTCGACGAGTTGCATCCCCAGCAGCTGCACCACTGTGGGATTTGGATTCTAACTGAGGTGGATCCGGCGAGTTGCGCGTTTAT
>JAYMSY010000163.1:0-14730 GCA_036897685.1 Monsonia emarginata | reverse complement strand
AATGTTGCCTTGAGAAGGAAAAAAAATGTGCAGCAAAAGAGAAAAAAACTTCAGCTTCCTCAGCTGCAGAAACTTTTATTCCTACTACAGTATACACTGTAACATAGATTCCATCTACAAGCCAAAACCCCCCAAAAACTATATGATGCTCTATTCCTTAACATTGATGAGCATTTCCAAGAGACAAGCTTTAGAAGTAGAATATACAATATGTGAGCTTTTGGTAGCACCCAATTAACACTTGCTGTCAAAAACTAAACATGGTAGATCATTCCTACCTCCAGAGTTGATGCATGAGGGATGCTCAGCGCATAAGTTGGTCCTCTTGAGTTCCTCCTCAAGAAATCGTACCCAATATTGATCACTATCTTCTTCATCAAACTTGATCCACTCTTAGCCCTCACGTAGCAGTGCCCCAATATGAATGCCATTCCCGCTTCCCGCGCTTCCATAAGTTCCCGTAACTCCTCTCTTGCTTCCATGTCAAGTCGGGGACTCTCTGGCAGAACAAACCTTACTCTCTTCCTTACCCTTTCCGGGGAAGACTTCAGCTTGACCTGCATCAGCTCCAAATCCTCAACTACTTCTGAGGGACTTCCAATTCCATCGTCTTCAGACATTCTTACAATGCCTTCTGAAGTTGATGATGATGTGCCAACAACTGTCATTCGCTCGTCATAATCTTCAGGTTCTTCTGTTTCTACGCTGCAGCTTTCTGGCCTCTCTGAGCGGATGAGTTCTGCAATGCTGCACACGAGGTCTTTCTCAAACTGCAAATCATCCATGTGAACATCACGGTAACCATACCTTGCTATGCACCTATAGAGCCTGTATTCCTTTGGACCGACTCTCCCAACCAGGAACCTTTCCTCGGGTCTGACGTGTGGCACTGGGACGGATTTGATGCAGAGGAAGACTACAACCTGGTGGAAGGCTGGGAGGTTGGTGACAAAATGGGAGAAGATGGCTGGGATCCCAGAAACAAGCTCTGTGTGTATGAGGCCAATTCCCCGTACCCTGACAATCCCTAGTGTAGGACCTAAACCAAGGAGCCAGTTGATGGAGACCTTGTTTTGCACATCAAAGTCATATTTCTTCAATGTGCCGTAGTGCCAAACATACATGATGATTAGGAATATTAGTGACAGGGCAACGGGAACCCAGGCACCTTCAAGGAACTTGATGAGTGATGCCGAGAAGTAGAGCGCCTCAATGGAGCCAAAGAAGAACAAAAAGCAAACAGCTAGGGAGATGCTTTTATGCCAGCACAAGATTATAACCAGAGACATTAGACAGGTCGTTACGAGCATGACAGTTATAACTGCCAAACCTGTCAAGACGTGACAGAAAATTTAGAATTAGAACTTATGTTCAGTTGAATAAATGGTAAGAACTAAAAAGACTCTCTCTTCATCTAATGGTGGAGTTTACCTGATGCATTGCTTATGTGTTTTGTATCTCTAAAACCAACCGTGACAGCCAAGCATAACAGCATTAAAGTCCAGTTGATCTCTGGAATGTAAATCTGGCCGTGCATTTTAGATGACGTATGGATGATTTTGACCCTTGGGAAGCATCCTAAAGCAGAGCACTGTTTTATTATTGAGAAAGTTCCAGTTATGATCGCTTGGCTTCCCACCACTGCTGCAAGTATGGCTATTGCCAGAACCGGCCATCTTATTTTCTCTGAAGAAATATTAGCATGAAATTAATTAGCCAACTTGAAGTCTAGAAAGTCATATGGAACCAGTTATCATCTGTAAAAGAATACTAAGCACGTTACCAGGTACAGATACATAGAATCCGATCCGGTAGTCACTTTCAATAATGTGATGCTTAGAAAGATAAGCAGCCTGTCCCATATACGCTAGGATCAATGAGGGGTAAACCACAAAACTGAATGCAATCTGCAAGAAATTAGCTTTCCATTAAGAGAAGTTGCTTCAGCCATAAGAAAAATATTGTTCCAAATATGTTGATTTCCGAAAGTTGTTGTAAATCAGCACATTGAATATTAAATCAGTCAGGAAGTAATCAAGTGCTCAAAGCCATTTTAGAATTTCCATTGGACACATTCCTACTTTTAGGCTTGATATCTTCTTACTAGTTGAATTTCATTATATAGATCTTTTTTTTTTCTGAAAGAATCATTATATAGATCAATATAGGAGTGCTAGAGATATTTGAGACTGTGACTAAGGTTGGGAAACGTAGTATCGCTAAAGGCATGTTATAACGAAAAGAAACTTAATATCACTCTTATACGTAGAGTGTTGGGAATCGTTTAACTACATACCTGAATGGAGAGCTGTGAAAAGTGTCCGAGATCAGCAAACATGGCTTCTGAACCTGTAATATACCAAATTTAGTATCATAAAGGAAAAAACCAAAGCTATAGGGTAAGAGAAGTTGGTTCCAGATGCAAAGTCACCTGTTATACACAACAGGATTCCACCCAATGACATCCAACCTCCCCTTTGAGTCTTCTTCAAAAATTTGTACATATAGTACGGAGAGAGTGCTTGATAAACATGGGGATTCCAGTGGAAGATATTGTACACGCCAATGGCACTTATGCACAAAAGCCATGTT
This sequence comes from Monsonia emarginata, assembly GCA_036897685.1. Taxonomy (NCBI): domain Eukaryota; kingdom Viridiplantae; phylum Streptophyta; class Magnoliopsida; order Geraniales; family Geraniaceae; genus Monsonia; species Monsonia emarginata. The sequence continues at coordinate 12,138 of JAYMSY010000163.1, read as the reverse complement.
ATCACCACAGGTGCAAACAGGAATCCTACCCTGTGAGTCCCATAATGTTGAAGGGCAAACAGAAATACGAGAATGATACACACAACTGGGACTTCAACATCTGCAGAATCAATTCATTTGAGAAAACAGAATGTTAAGAATATATTCGAGATTCAAGGGATCAAGTAGTTTAACCGATTGAATATGTTGTTACAATCATTCGACTTGCTATCAAACCACAGCTATTATCAAATTAAACGAACAAAATATGTACACTATCTGCTGCACAGAACTGAACACAATATATAGAAATTCTTAACCTGTTAGAGTAACTTATATAACCAAACCATAAGCATGAATATGAATACGGCTCACTGAAATACTATTATAATGTGTGTGTGTGTTACATGCTTATATTACATCACAAACTGAACTTCAAAATAAACCAGTGATGTCTCAATTGTCAACCCGTCTTGGTGCTTAATAACTATCAGAGTTCAAATTAAGAGTACAGAGACGACATCTTAGAGCTTACGAACTTCTACAACTATCAATTCATTACTTTTGAAATCTAGGCTGTTGATAAGAATTATCTTCAGACAATACGAGCCTGTCCATATGGAAAGGAAACATGAAAACAGTATATTCTCATTTCTAGATTTCATAAGAAGCACACGGTAATACAGTATACAGAAGATAAACATCAGCAATGATAGGTCTATTAAATTGCTATATTGGTAAATAACATCATACGGGCCCTCAAAGTCCAATCAATTAGGTTAAGTGGTCCAGTGGAGAACACAAATCTCACAAATGATAAAGGCCGTCACTTATAGAAATCACTTAAAGGGGGGAGATAAAAGCCCACTACCAAAAAGCATTGTGTGGCAAACAAGTCTCTGATATATGTGACAGCACTCGAAGGAGGCGGGTTTAGAGAGTGAGTATTAAAAATCTACAAAATCAATTGTGAACTTATCTAAGGAACTGTCCATAGTAAGTATTTGACCTCTACAGCAGTGAAGTCCATATATATGAACGATGAGGATGATTTTATCTAGTTTCGTATGCACTAGAATGATTTGGACAGTGACAAGTGGGACAAGCCAATTGATGCAATTCTTATGAATACAAATACCTCAAAAGAAATCCTAGTCACCGTTTTAACTCAATTTGACTGGTCCAACAATGCTCACTTCCATTTAGAGCATATAATCAGATAGATAAGCTGACTATTCTATTCAGAGTCTTATCGCATCGAAACTGCTTTTTCCTTCGCCTCATAGTGACAACAAAACTTTACACACTTCAATCGTTTAATTTATGATTTAAAGCTACTTTCTCAGCCACATTCTGGATCTTTATTTTATTGCAAGTAGGAAGTTATCAAATCAACCTTCCCCCATTATAAACCTAAACATAATTTATTGTCCTGATAGAGATTTGCCTTTGATCAAAGCACCGGTTCCTTAATTATATTCCAAGGGACCCACATAATGCATGATTCTTCTGTAATTAGGTATTCCCTGCTTTTCCACTAACTTCACGTCTGTGCATTAAAGGAGAATAAGAAAGCTTTTGAAGATTTAATCAAGATTCAAGCTCTATCTATCTATGTGACTGACTGGCATGGTAAAAATTCTATTTTCTACTTCTCTCCGGTCTTCACAAACATAAAGAGAATAGAGATGCTAATCAAATTCTGTGAACATGCTTGAAGGAGCAGAAGGAGACTAGCCATAAATGGTAAGTGTCACTCACTGTCCAACAGTTCCTAATTCTCCATGCCACAAATCTATGGCGGAATCATTGGGAAAAAACCTTTCATCTGACTTGGAGTTTATATAAAGTTGAGCTAATTAACTGACAATGATTAGATGCTCATCCAACAACAAGATCTAATCTACCAGATAGCACAAACACCTTATACACAGACAGCTTAACTGATCATTGAAATGAAATCACCCAAATATGACAACATATTGACAAAGTGAACAAAGGAGCTTACACTGGTGATGCTCTCTGGACATGGAAAGCTCCAATCCAGACACGGCTGAGAAAACTGCACAATTGACAAAAACCAAACAATTATGTCAGTAAATTATTACCATATAACCAGATTGGCAGATTATAATCTCACACAAGCACCTAGAAATTCATGATTTCAAGTACCGGAAATTGCCGGTGTAAGCACTCCATCCCCAATGACCATGCAGGTACCAATCAAAGCCAAAACCAGCAATACCTTCTGCAGAAATTTACATTTCTCTAATGCAGATTTCAACCTCCACCCAGGAAATCTCTTATCATTTGCTTCAACCCCGTCTTTGCTGTACTCGGAGAGCTCCTCGTCCGCGTGCTGGCAATTGGGCAAGGAGCTCAGGCGGGCATGGCGGCAAAGCAGCGAGTACAAAGCAAAAGTCCCACCTTCACCATTGTCATCAGCTCTGAGCACAATAAACACATACTTGAGCAATGGAACAAGGGTCAGAGTCCAAAACACAAAAGAGAGCACCCCATAAATCTCCTCATTGGTCTCCGAATGCTGAATGTCCTCCGCAAAAGTGCTCTTGTAGACATATAGAGGAGAGGTGCTTAAATCCCCATAAACCACTCCCAGGCTCTGGTAAGCCAGAGTCAGCACCGTCCTCCATGAATCTCTCTGCAACAAACACAAGCAATAAATTTTATGAATCAAAACAAAATCAAAATTTGATTTTGTTGAAAAGGGTCCTCCAATAACACACTCATTGACTCATTGTCACTTGCTCTCACCTTGACTGGGCTCCCACGGATCACACCTTCAAGATCCATCAAATGGGTGCTCCCAGAAGAACTCAATGAAAACCCATTTGGGATTTGAGAAAGCAAGCTGAGGAGAGGACCTTAATAAATACGATTATGCGACCCGGAAACGGAAATGGGTTCTTAATCAGCTTACCACCCAGTTCAATCCGAAGAAAAAACAAGCAAGTCAAGACAAAAAGATTTGATTTTTTTATCAACTGTTGATTACTTGCTAATATGATGCTGGTGAACAAATTGGTTCCTACTCTTGGAGCCACCAAAGTAGACAAGCGAAGATCAAACACGAAACACAACAAAAATGGAATAAAGAGAAAGAAATGAAAAACGAGAAAAAGGGGTGGTTGGGAATTGGAATTGAAGCTACAGTAGAACAGAATAGAATATCTATGGATTCTCTATTCTCTTTGAAACTGAACAATGGATGGTTTTGGCTCTGGTTTTGGTTTGGGTTCTCTTCAATCAGCCCTCTTTGAGACCTGTGAGAGAGAAGATAGAGTTGAGAGAATCTAAAAGGAATATAAATTTTTGGCTCATCTGATTTTTTTAATGCTCTCTGATCTCTGAAAGAGAATATGAAATGAAGATGGGAAGGTGATGGAGGAGAGAGCCTCTCTGTAAACAAACAAACAAACAACAAGCATGCACTCACTCACTTCTTCTTCACTTCCTGAAAAAATGAAAAATCTATATTTAAATACATAAATAATTAAAAATTAGTAATTAAAGAAAGTATTGTCCACTGATATAGAAACCGAAAGGAGCCTATTACTACTCTGACACAGCTTACCTACTAACTGCAACCTATCTTGCTTCCCATATCACCATTCCATTCCATGATCATAAACCTATCATTTTTTCCCACCCATTTACTAGAAAACACCAGAAAAATAGTTACTTGCTCTCATTTATTCATGAAAATGGGAATTGATTGTGGTCTTTTTGTTTTTGTTTTTGTGTCACTTTCATGATTTGCCTAGCATTTGACAAGGAAAAAGATATGTCATTGCACCTAACTTACATGATAAGAAATTAAGAATCTCAATCCATAAGCTTAAGCAATAGCATGGACATGAGGATTTGAGAAGTTAATTACGTATGTTTTACTATCTCTAATGTGTTGACGTTCAGTTCAAATGAAAATTAATCTAAACGTGATGAAATAACTTTAAAATGTTTACTCATTTGAACATATTGCAGTCAAATCGAAAAATGTCATGATAGTATTTGAAAATTGGTTGTTGTGTAATTCATGTTTGGACCAGTGTGTTGAATTGTGGCCAACATGTTCTTAAGGACAGAATTAGACTTTACCTAACAATTCTTCCAACACTTAAATCTTGGATTCCTCATAGGTAGGACCAAAATTTAACTTCTAATTATGAAGTGGGGACAATTAAGGCTATCTTTAATGGATTGTACAGTGGTTGCGGCATTCGTACGAAGTGAGGGCAGCTGACTTCGTCTGTCAGCTTGACAAACTGCATATTAAGTCGTCGACCTAACATCTTCTATATAATTACTTTTTGTCTTACTTTAACGCAAATAAAATTACAGGTTAGCGAGTTACATGGTCAACTCACCGAATTGTCATTCCAGAACATTTTTATTTTTCCTTTGCATAGACCTCACTTTGTAGGGTCGGCAGCAACTTTCTTAGCCTCTGCAATAAAAATGCTCTAAATCCAATCAAATGAACGAAGGAGTTTTTTTTCTTTCTTTTTTTTTTGTGTAAGAATTGAATGGTCCTCACATTCTGCATAGAGAAATGGTAAATTTTCCAAAGGTTGTACACATATTTTAACCGTAAATATTGACTTGATAGCTTATGCAGTAAGTTATAACTATTATTTTTGTTTATGAATAATTGAATTTTATCAAATAATAGACGCATATGTATGATAAGTCAAAATATTTATGTGTCATATCTCATAAACTGACGCATCAATTTGTATAAAATATTATGTACAAATCTTAGCCGAATGTGGATACTCATCTAAATAATGTTTAGATTAAGAGAGTATTTAGATTATATTATAATTTATAGTCAAACCAGATTTTAATCATTATATCCTTTAGCTAAGTATTTGAAAACTTAAAAATATATTTTAATCACCAGATTAGAACTAAGAAATAATTATAAAAAAAAGAAGAAGTTAGATATCCACACCTTCTAATTTTATTGATTACAATTTAAAAAAAAGTTACTTTGAATAATAAAATTACTATAATACTCTAGATATTTAATCATATTGTTTTATATAAAACTGATTAAAAGTTGTATTTACAAAACATTAAATTGATTATTTTAAAATTGTATTATAATCAAATTTTAATTAATTGTTAAAAAGCTTAATCTAAACACCCTCTAAGTTGTGAAGGCCAAACAGATAATTTATTTCATAACAAGAATAGAGTAAGTACAAGCCAAAAAGTCACTAGCAGATAGACGCACTTACAAATTGGAGCAAATAAAAATGGGCATACTATCTTCTACAAAAATTCAACCGCTTAAACTTTTAGTGTTAAGTTGATCTTCTAATAAGGTTGAACTTAATGATTGATATTTTCATCTATTTAATTCTTTTGTTTTTATAGAACCCATCTATTTAATTCTGACAAAAGATCTTATGGCTTGTTTAGTTACACTACTAGCAATTGAAAATTATGTCACATAGGTGACACATAGGACAAGAGCAAAAAAATTGTAGGGAATGACTATTGTCACACCATTATTGGCTGCTGCCCCAATCAACATTTATTTTTTCTCAAATTGATCATATTGCCCTTGACAATCATTTTTATCATTCATTAATGTTAAGGTAATTAATTGTTGATTTGGTCAAATATCATAATTTGAAATTGATGGAGTGCATGCTATTAATGAGGCCAATTTTTTTTTAATAATCTACTTTGGTTGAAGCAAGCTCGTGATTTGGTTCTAAACCAAAAAAAATTATTAATTATTTGAAATTTCTCTCCATTAATTTAGTATTCAATTTTTGATATTTTGAAATCTAAATATGAATCAAATCAAAATATAAGAATTAAGAAAAGATTTAAAATCTCGAAAAATTTTGTGCCATGATTTTCCATAATTTGATACCATACTCATCTCGGGAAAAAAATGCATTTTGCAGAAGTAAATTATCACATTCTCAAATCATATGTTCTAAAAATATTTGATGAGAAAAACCAAACTATAAATCCGTAAAATACCATGCACTATTTCATTGTTATCCATATTTATCTTCAAACATGGAAAACAAAAATAATACACCATTAATTGAGAGTGAAAAACATAAAAAAAATAATTGAAAGATCATAAAGAAAGAGTGTTACCTTGAGCGATGACGACGATGACGAGAGTGAGCTTATCAGATATGGGAAGCCAATAAAAGTGAGTTTGATATCAAATTATCCTAAAATAAGCCACAAAATTTCTCTAGTTTTTTTTCTAATTTTCTTATGGTTTATTTTGCTTCATATTTAAATTTCAAAACAACAAAAATTCAATAATAAACCGATGAGGAGGGAGATTTCAAATTATAATTTCTTTTGTATATAAACAAATTAGGGTACCACATAGATTTTATTCAATGAAGATAGATTATTGTACTTTTTTTATTTTTTTCCAAATGAGTATGATATCAAATTATTAAAAATCATGGCATAAAATTCTTTCTTAATTTTTATGTTTTAATTTGGTTCATATTTAAATTTTAAAATATAAAAAATTGAATATTAAATGAATGAAGAGGATTTTCAAATTTTTTTTTTTGTTTAGAACCAAATCACGAGCTTGCTTCAATCAAAGTAGATTATTGAAATAAAATTTGGCCTCATTAATAGCATGCACTCCATTAATTACAAATTGTGATATTTGACTAAATCAACAATTAATTACCCTAAAATTAATTAATGATAAAAATGGTTAACAAGGGCAATATGGTCAATTTGAGAAAAAATAAACGTTGGGTTGTGGCAACAGCCAGTAATGATGTGTCAATAGCCATTCCCAAAATTGTATGGTAAAAATAAAAAGAGATCATTTTTGTGTAATTATTACATGTCTGGAAGAAGTAAATTTTTTGTTTTTGACACTAAAGTAGAAGTAGAAAGAGAATATTATCTTTTCAATTTTAATCTCACATTTCAACCATTTATTTTATAAGTTGCACAATTTAGTAATTTCATAAAATGCATTTACCAAAATTAACTCAAATAATAATTTCTTTTCTCAATCATTTTTTTACCATACACAAATTCAGGTCGTTTTGAAATCTACATCATCAAAAGCAATTTTGAGAAATTGCATTGCTTTTCTTTTTGTTGGTCTTGAACCCATTTGTCATTTCTCACCCAAATGAGCTAGTAACAACAAATATCTTTTAATTGAAGTTGAGGTTATAGAAAGAAAAGGGTCACAATAAAAAATTAATCAACATTCATTCACAACCAGCCTAAAGAAGAGAGAAATACTAAATTCTTACAACGAGAAATGCAAATAAATCAAAACAACATTTCACAAACACAAATTTCGAACCATCACAACAGAAATATAAATGAGGAGTACCTTCCACAAGGACAGCGATAAATCCACATTATTTTGCAAGCTATAACAAAAAAAAATACCCCATGTCAAATGAATTATAAGTTTAGTTTTATACTAGTCATGTAAGGGTATTTTTGTAAGGGTGCAAAATAGGAAGGATTTGTGGACCCGAGCTTCAATAATGACCGGAGTCAGAACTTGAGACGGCGTCTCCGCCTCTTAAGGGCCGGGTTGGTGGGGCTGGGCTAGCAGCAGTTGACTCTGGTTTGCCGTAGTCATTAGGTATTTCAACTGCGTCTTCCGAAACTCTGTTGGACGACAAAATGGTCTGCAACTCGTTGTGAACATCTTTCATAGTTGGCCTCTGCTCACTAGTGGGGCTCAAGCATCTTTTTGTGAGCCCAATGACTCGCACAATCTCATTTTCTAGTCTCCGATCCTTGAGCGCACCATCCAGAAAGCTCGACAATATCATCTTCTCCTCCATGGACTTGAAACGGTCAGCCAAAGACACCGGCTCATCGTTACCGTACTCCTCCTTGAACAGAGCATTGCGCCCGGTGATGAGCTCCGCAAGCACCACGCCGAAACTGTACACGTCGCTCTTCACATTGTATTGGTTCGAATCGATGTACTCCGGGTCCTTGTACCCGTCCGTGCCCACCAGGCCGGCGTTGACCCGCGTTTGATGGGCCCCAACGGACTTGGATATCCCAAAGTCCGCTATTTTGGCGGCTCTCCAGTTGTCCAACAGTATGTTGGCGGTTTTGATGTCCCTGTGAAATATGGGGGTGCCGGTGCCGGCCGCCGTGTGCAAGTAGTTTAGACCTTCTGCGGCTTCAGTGGCGATTCTCAAGCGGTGCTCCCAATTGAGTAAGTACTTGTGATCCGACGGCCCTCTGTCGAGGTGATCCCGGAGATTTCCGTTGGTAACCAACTCATAAACGAGCATTGGAGCTTCTGTTTCCAAACAACAACCCAATAACCTGACGATATTTGTGTGGATGGTTTCGGAGAGGAGGAGTACCTCGTTGATAAATGCATTGTTATCCTCCTCCTCCTCCTCCCCTTCCGGCAGTTTCTTCTCTTCGGGCAATTCGGCGACTTCTTCTTGTTGACCGCACAGACGAGGTAATTTGAAAGTCCAGTTTCCAGAGTCAGCGGCATCGTTGGTTTTGGGTTCAATTTTGTTGCACTTCTTAATGGCAACCTCTCCGAAGGACAGGGTTCCCTTGTAGACAGTACCTTGGCCGCCATGGCCGAGTAATTTTTTCCTGCTGAAATTGTTTGTGGCCTTCTCCAACTCCTGCACCTTGTATACCTTTATCTTACTCCCTTTTTCTTTTCTATAATTCTCCAACTCTTCACCGCCGTTGACCTTGAAGTAGTGCTTCTTCTTTCTTTCTTTCGCCAGTTTAAGATGCAACAGGATGCCTAGGATAAGCACCGCCACCCCGACCCCAGAGCAAGACGCTGTTCGCACACAACCCAAATGAATAAGAAACTATATATTTACTCCCAGAGAAATGTTCTCTACATTCCAACAACAACCTCTAATGTAATACTCCGTATAATGAATGTCCACTTTCGTTTTACCATTGTATTTTTAAAAAGAGTTACTTCTTTTTTACATAGTAAATTGAAAACATGTAATACATGATGGGTAAAGGATGGAAAACCAAACACAAATATAAGAATATATCAATTTTACAAATAGTTAAACATGACACTTATTTTGAAACAGATAAAATAAATATTAACCTCATAAACGCAAAAAGTTGACCTTCAAAGGAACACGTGACAAGAAAGTTATCAGTATTCTTTTTGCCAAAAATCAAGGTCATTTAAGAACTACAAAGAAGGTTATCACCAACATAAATGATATGTTGATAACAAACTCAACAAATGACAATTAAACATCTTTTAGGCAAGAACTTTAAATTTTATGCCCAACCACTTTTAAAAAATTGAGACAGTCACCAAAATTCTTTTTTCTTGTAGGGAAAACCTACTTTTGCAAAAGATCAACCTTCATTTCACTTTGATTCCTAAAGACTGTTCACAAATTTGGAAGTTAATTATGCGGGAAAAATATAGTTTCTCCCAACAACCACCACTAGGCTTTTGCAAGGGGAGGTGTGACAAAACACAACTCTTTTGTCATTAACTATTTTTCGAACCTCCTTGAAAGCATGCATGTAACAAGCTCTAAGAACACTATATTCCAACATCTTCTAAAGCGCGTATTGCTAGGAGTTACATACCGATAATAGCAACGGGAGGATGAGTGGGAGGCTTTATAGGTTCGCATGTGTAATTTCCAAGCGTGTTTGTGCAAATGCCACTACAATTGGCTGTTTTAGTGAGGCATTCATCAATATCTGTTCAAACAAAAAAAAGTGCATACGAGTAAAATGGTTAGAGAATAAAATCATAAATAAGACTTTAATTATTAGTTTAAAATTTTAGTTTAGGTATCTAAGATGTTGATCAACTAAGTGGTTTCAGGTCAAATCCTATTGTCATGCTAATCATGTTAATTTAACGTTCTTGCATGTGAGAGGTGAATGCTATCAATTATCAGTTTAAATTTTTAGTTGAGTTATTGAATGATGTTCATATAGTGAATCGTTTTATCTATTTTCTGAACTGTGAATTGTATCGAATCGCGAATCGTATGATTCATAATTTTATTTTGAAAATGATATAAAACTATAACTCATATTAGTTTAGTTCATATGAGTGATAATTTGAGAATGTCTAAATGAAATTATTTATTTAATTTTAAAATATCATAATTAGAGTCATAATTATAAATAAGTCAAGAAAAAATATATATTTAATGGGGAAAAAGATAAAAGTTAAGTTACACAATGAAAAATATATGAGGGAGAATTGTAATGGAGAAATAATTTTTAGGCTCGTTTAAGCGTTATTCTTAATCTTCCATGTTATTAGCTAGTATAAAAATACAATTGGGAATACAATAGAGGTATAAATAAAAACATAATCTCTATATATGATGCACTTTCGAGATTAAAAAAGAGTACATTAAATAGTTGAGTTTGTTTTCAGCAACCATGATCTCTATATATGGTGTTGGGAGATTTGGGTTTAAGATAAACTATAAAAAAATCCAATTTGTTGAACCATATGAACCGTGAATTGTGACGATTCATATGGTTCATGAACACTTGTGGTTCATAGTATAGTTCAAACCGTTTGAGGTCTGAACCGAATCGAATCAAATTTCTAACCGTATGGTTTATACGGTTCCTACTACTATGCTTGTAAGTCAATCTAATCATATATCTGAACTGACATAGCAAGTAGCAGTTAATATATTAAATGTTATAACATATATTATTATTGATTATAGTTTAAGTGTTAAAAATCATATATATGAATAAACACAATAATAAATGTATTTGTCCTTTAGTTCAAGAGACATATCTCTTGATTATGAAGAGTTATAACCTTTCAATATGAAAATTTGTCATCTAAAGTTATGTCTTATCACTGTAACCCTTTACTTTATATAAATAAGGATGTCTACAATTGTATCAATATGAAAGAAAATTATTATTAAGATTGTTTGATTTTAATAGAATCTATCACGATTTTATCTAGAAGTTCCTCGTTGAAAAATTTCGAGTAACTCATGTATCTTTCCGCTGCGTCATGAACCCTACGGATAGTGAATGGATACAGAAATCTATATATCAACCCTTATGAATTTTGGAGTAGAGTGTAGAGAGTACCTTTTAATAAAACTGTTTAAGAAAGAGTCAGGGTGATTTGACTTGAAAGCTTTGAGGAATGACCACATAGTGCCTATAAAAGGCCAGCCCAAATCACCAGGAGGTAGAAAATATTGCTTGTCACCCAATTTTTTCTCATACAAATACCAATTCACTCTCTTAAGAACCCATCCCAATCCCATAACACCACCAATGAAGCACCCCAAAACCACCCAAATGGAATCAAGCCCCAACACAGACATTTTCCTAGGAAAATAGCTAACTTTGGTGGGTTTTTTTTTTTCTTGCTAGACAAACAGAACCAAGTAGAGAGAGGCTTGTGATTTGGGAGTGAAGTTACATCCACAAGAGGTGTGTTTATATAGCTATGAATGAAGAGAAAGAGAGCAAATTCAATTGGACTCAAAAGGAAGAAGATATTGGGTCATTAACACCTCATCAAGATTCAATGGCTAATATGCATCTAATAGTTTTTGTCTTGTTGTCTTGATTCTCACCCTAATTTCATTTATTGGATTAATACAAAAACACCAAATTCATTTGCTAAATCAAATTCACTTCCTCTCCCATTTTTTCTCACATTTATTCCCAATATTTATTGCTTAGCATAATTGTGTTTTAAGAAAAATTGTACAAAATCAGAGTATGTGGAAAATTTTATTTTGTTACAATAAACAGTCAAACCACAATTGTTAACAACGGTTCATGAACTTTATGTCCCTATAATCCTTTTAGCATTTCTCTTTTGTTTTTTTGTTTAGTGTGAAATGAACATTTCTTTTTTTGTAATTGTACCGTACATTTTATATTCTAGTTTGGTTTTTTATTTGTGCGAGTAAATTTAAGTGTCTCCTGTCTGAATTCTAACTTTGTTGAATGTAGTCAACACACTCTCTCACAACTAATTGGTTGAAAATTTAAGTCATGCTAAAAATATATTTTAGTGAAGAAGGTTGTTCTCGTTGTTATGGATGGAACCAGAAATTTTAGTTCATAGGGACCGAAGATAAATATAGATTAAACGATATACAAGTTACT
>JAYMSY010000162.1:0-14732 GCA_036897685.1 Monsonia emarginata | reverse complement strand
AATTTTGTTTCCATATGGGAACACTACCCGATCGGGTAATTTTGTTTCCATATGGGAACTACCCGATCGGGTAATTTGGTTTCCATATGGGAACTACCCGATCGGGTAATTTTGTTCCCATATGAGAACACTATTCACACGTGTGAACAGTACCCACGTGTGAACAGTACCCGAGGATATTTTTGGAATTTTAAAAAATTAATAACCCTCTGATGTTTCCCAAAACTTGTGAGGATATTTTGATGTCTTTTTTCTACAGAGGGCTAGTTTTGATTTTAGCCCTAAAATTTAAGCTCTTATCACTTATTTTAAACAAATAACCTCTTAGCTGATGTGAAATGCACGTAGTTCATTTGAACTACTCCCCGTTGAAAAAATACCAAAATTTTGAAACAGCACACATAGTTTCAGTATCGAAGTAAAACAAAACCATTTGAACATTAAAACGAAACATAACAACACAAACAGATGATATAAAATTTTGAAACATTTTTCTTAAACCTTACTTTTGGCTATGCATTATTGTCAAAACTTGCCAATCCCAACTCAAGAAACTCAAATTAAAAGAAACAAGTGGTGATGAGTGTTATATGTGGATGGTCCAAAATGTAAGAGAATCATAGTGTTAACAAAAAAAGAGGAGAGAGCACCAACCCTACCATGTGATGCAACTCAGTAGATCAAAGAAGAAGCCAAGAATAGGTATTTGAATTGAGGGTGATGGGTAAATAATATTGTAAGTAATAATTTAAAATTATGATTTCAATTTTTTTATTATTATTGAGGGAAAATGATTGGATATAGGTATGATGAGAAAGGGGGCTTTTCATGGAGATTGTGGGGAAGGTGAAGGATCTAACTTCTAATCAGAGGAAACGTCATCACAACACAACAAAGTCAATGAATGTTTATTAACTTTGAAAGAAAAAAACATCACTATATTTCAAAAATAACTCACTTTTTTTGGTCCTATCATAACATGATACATATATGTGGTCTGTACACATGTTAGATACACGTGATTTTTTAGATTGTTGAATCGACTTCGTTGATAATCAAAGGAATGCACGAACAATTGGGTGGCAAATTGAGGTTGCAACCATTTTGCAATCGTTGCAGCCGGTTACACCACTGTGACAATTAGCTGTGGTCGCAACAAAAGAACATATACATCTACTGGTTGCAGACTGCAGTAGATCAAGACAAATTTAACTCACGTTGAATTATTCTTAAAATGTGAATCGATTGAACTACTGTTTCATCGTGCATGAATCGAGAGATTAACATGATTGTATTCCAATTCATTTGGTCGTTTTAGCCATTCCACCCGACATACCGACCGAATAGACTAGATAATGAAGAGATTTCACGTAAGATCCACAAAATGGTGTTTACAGTTATTTTGACAGCCAAATGCTCTTGTATTTTTATCAAACAAACCATTCATGTTAGATCAAGTCCATACACTTGCTCACGTAAGAGCATGTACAATGAAGCTCTTATAGAGATGCCAAATAGAGATGTCAATTTCGTATTGGGATTTACCACTGTGGATCCTGATGCGAAGAGAGATACGAGAGACAAAGATGCGAATTTCGCATCTCTGTTCACATCGCTCTCTCACCGAGAGGACATACCCTCTCTACGAGATGATCATTTTTTTGTTTTTTGTCTGAATTTCATGTAGAAGAAGGCTATTTAAAAAAAATTGTTGTCCTCTCGACGAGAGAACATTTTGGTATTGTCATTCTATACTCTACTAATATGTGAATCCGATTATAAATGTGTGAGACCTACAATTTTAAATTTGACATCTCTATTTTTACATCTGTTATTGTACATCATCTAAATTCTCTTGACATGGGAGTTAGGACAAGATATCTAATGACATGAGGACAAATAAGAAAATATGAACCATTACAAATAAATTTTTTAATTGAGGTAGATAGTCAAATGAGGCATTCCAAAGCATATTCGTTATTTCAATACAGTGTTTTCACTACACTATGAAATCACCACGTAAAAGAGAGAAATAATCAAATATATATGCACAACTCCTTAAAGAGTGAAGTGTAAACACCATAACTAAAAGGGTTGGCTAAGTGTCTAAGGTACTGCTAAACTCATCTATTTAGTATTAGAATTCGTTTGAATGTCATCCGATACAAATTCTCTTTAGTTAACGCTATCCATACAACATGAGCGAAAGTTAATTTGCGTGTCAAATAGTTTAAAAATGTCAACTATGTAGTATACATGAACTCACTTAGAATATCTTGTGATTTAAACACACACAAAAAAAGGTGAACACCATCTATCCATTGTATTACCTGAAACTTGTGTTTAAGATTGATTTTCTTCTCCTAAGTTATTTTATTTTGTTTCAAATTTAAAATGTGATAATCATGACATAAATAACTCTCATACAATTAGGAATTATCAACAAAAATTTTCATATTCTTCCTTTCCTAATTGATCAATTATATACGTCTTATGATTTTAACTAATTAATATATATCAATTAAATCAAAGTTTATGTTTTTTTAGTGTTTGTACTTGTGATTGAATGTTAACACTATACAATCTTATTTTTTTTTTACTTATTTATCTCTCTGTTTAGGCAATTTGTAAAATGTCACAATTGTTTAAATTTCATGAGAAAAACTACTAACTTATTTAATTTCTAAGAAATTCATTTTACTCAATAAACACAATGACAAACATAACTTAACATGTGAAAATATGTATTAAGTGTCGTTATTAAAGATGTAAATATCATTTTTTATTAAAATATTTTAGTGACTTGTATACCGTTTCATCTATATTTGTTTTTGGCCCCCAAACTAAAATTTCTGGTTCCGCCCCTGCCTAAAATTAATTTGTTTATATAGTAAATGTATAATTTTGGAATATGTTTCAATTTAAGCCTATGGAGTACGCGATTTGTTTCAATTTAATCTATATGCTTGCTTTCATTAGTGTCTGAATTTTGGGCTTCCGTCAAATTGGTTGTTGAACTTTTCGATTGTTATAATTAGTTGCTGAACTTCAAAAAAACGTATCAATATAATGGCTGCTGTTTAAATCCGCTATCTTGATCACGTGGAAAATAATTAATTAATTATTCGAAATGATAAAGTGACCTATTTTTAGCTAAAACTTTGTATTAATTTCACAATGACCTCAAATATTCCTCACCTTCTTCTTCTCGGACCCCCAAATTTCATTGAGCCTTGGGAGAGTACACCAAAATCTTTCACACTTTTTCTTTTCTTTTCAATTGCAAAATAAAAGTAATTTATGTGTTTAATTATTTAAAATAGTATTTAATGGAATCTAACGTGAACAAATTACTAATATTATTTGCTTTTGAAAGAGAGAGTCGAATAAATATTATGTAATTTCATACATAAATTAGTTAGATTCATTTTCTTTCTCATTCTTTTACCAAACAAAAATTAGTTTATACTTCTTTCTCTTCTTTGATACATATCACTTGTTATATTTGACGCAGTATTACCAAATACACAAAAACTCAAGAGATATGGTTCAATGAAGAAAAAGCTCACTCTAAGATACTCATCGACTATTGACTATTTTCATTGTACACTTTCCTATTTGAGACGATATGTTGCAGAAAATCACTTTGACAATTGCACATTCTCCTCTCCTCTTTTGTTTCACATTGGCCACGGGTAGCAATTTTAGTAGGCTACTTTTGGTATGTTAATGGAATGAGCATGCTAGAGTGAACTGTTGGCGAAAAAAATTAATTAGTGGATTTTGACTTTTGAGTTTGGATTCATGAATTTGTTACTTTTTTTTCTTTACAAATATATGATTCACGAATAAGAACGTCTAGTTAGAGACAGTGAACCAACGCGACTCAAGCCTATAAAGGCCCTATACTTTTTGTATTTGTGGAACCTGTACAGATTTAGATGAGGTCTCAATTAAATCCAAACTCACAAGCACTTACAACAACGCTCACAAAATTGTGGGTTTGAGTTTACTCAAACATGAAAATACAAAGGGTTTAAGGGTGCCAGCTGAATCTAAAAAGTTTGCTGTTTTCTATGAATATTTGGTAAAGTAATTATTTTTATCTTGAAAAACAACATAAATAATTATTTTTATCTTGAAAATAAGGATAAAATAATAATAAACTCGTAAATTTATTTGAAAAAATTTGTTTTACAAGTTTATTAAAAGAGAGCTTAAAAGTTCAAAACTTAAATTTCCCAAAACACCTCTGTAAAAGCTTAATGACCAAGTCAATAAATTATAAGCTGGGTTACTAAAGAGATTATATTTTACTAAAAACGGTCTAACTAGTCCCCGTCAAACCGCATGAGATGATTTTTAACTTTTTGAGATTTCACGAGGAAAAAGAATAACAATATTTTTTCTACCAACATAGTACACCACTCATTATGAATATGTCAAATGATTACATTAACAATCTTTTCCCTGTATATCAATTATCATATCTAACTGCTAAAGAATGATACCTTAGGACTTTTGAGATAACAAAATAATAAAAAGAACAATAATGACATGTCCTCCGTTGCACATCAAAGAATAATATAAACCATTTCGGACATCAAAGATGTTTCGGCTTGCTGATTCTGCAAATAAGTAAAAAACACCTCTGATACGGTTCTAAGCAGACAAAGTCTCAATCTACGTCTCCTCTTTATGGTAAAAAAAGCAAGGAACTCTTCTTTTATTTGAAGCAACCAGGCATCTGAGACTTGTTGACATAAAAATAGCACACCACAGTTGCCTGGTTGACCTTAAATGATTAATAATAAAAAACCTATCTGACCAAATCTAGAAACCCAAGTTTATACATGTAAAACAAAAACTGTTCATGAGGCAACTTCATTGTTCTCACTTCCCTTCTTGCCTTCAAAATCAAATGCGCCTGTTTTAAGTGCGAAATGCAAGACTTTTTAGCAATTGCTCGAGCAACCGACCAAAACACAGTTTACGATCCATCTAGAATTCAAGATAAAGATACTGACAAGGCAAGAAACTAACCGGTCTAGTAAGTTTCTCAAACAGCAACACTTGCAAGAAGTGCGTGAATTACAGCCCAATAGAGTATGATACCAAGCCGGAATGTAGGCTGCCGCATGAGTGTCCGATCACAAGAAACCCTGACGGATTGCATACACACAGCTGAGTGCCAATCCAGTTATGTAAATGGGTTTGTATCTTGGGACAATAGAAGGATGTGGAATACTTACCATACACCATCGATCATGTCAGTTACAGGTCGTGTAAATCTTGGGATGAATCTTGATGTAGTAAGCGACTTGAAACCATGAACTGAGGTGGAAGAGAAAATGGAGAAGGAAAATGAGCATTTGCCGAACATCATAACTTGACTGCTTCAATGAAGAGAGAGAGAGAGTACCTTTATCATCATCTTCATCTTCTATCCGGCTACCACTACTACCTGGATCCATATCTATAGCGATGGCAACTTGATCATTATTGACTTTCCGCAAACTGCGAACTTGAGGTGCAACGGAGGAAGCTGGTACTCCCCTTTTGTTTATCTGCACAAAAGTTTACGAAGATCAAGCCCTTGATGTAACAAGAACACTAGCTATTCCAACTAGAGCATCAAAATTGGAAAACCCATTCCCTGACTACAGAAGATTTCTTCAATAGAGTTTCAATTATCAAATCATAGTTCTAGAAATTCAAACAAAAAACATGTTACAGAGGATTTCCATAATGCAAAAGTTCAACCCTAGTATTTTATCCCAAGGTAAGCAGTTCATCAGTCCATAAAAAAATCCCTACGATAAAGGTGTAATTGTATAAAAATACCATAACAAATTTCATCAGAAAATACGAATTCAAGGGCAAAACAAATTAAATGTTGCTCATGCTACATTACTCTTTCCTAATTAGAATAAAACCAATATAAGCATGTGAAACGAAAAAAATGCATGCTTAGAGACATCAGATGAGTGCACAACAATAAGCATACCCAGCCATAAATAATCTATACTACAAGAAGTTCAAATTAACAACTTCAAAAGAGTAACTTGACTAAACTAGAAACAGGAAAATAAATAGATCATAATATGGTGCACAACAATTAAACAAATCGAAACACGAAGATAAGATTGCCTATTAACTCACCATAGGTTCCAGTTCCAAAATTTCAGAAGTAGCTGTGCTTGCTCGACCAGAATCTCCAGAACCTTGAAGTAAAGTTAACTGAGATTCTTTCTCTTGCAGGGACTTCTCAAGAGCTTCGTGTTTGCGTGTTAACTCATCTATTTGACTCCTTTCAGCTTGCAATAATGTACTCCTGGTGTGAGCTTCAGCCTGTAGACCCTTCAACTCAGAAATGACAGACATAATCTTCTCTTGAAGTATTTCCTTGTAATCATGATTGTTGTTCTTCCTGTCATCAAGGTGCACATCATGGACTGAAACCCCAGAGGAAACTGTGTCAAACCATGTCAATAGCCCATGGATCTCATCCGCGTTTTTCTTGTTGCTCATCTGTGAAGCAACAAGAACATCATTGGTACATCTAGTGACTTCCTGCCTTAAGAAAGATATTTCCGCATCCCGCTCTTGTATTTGAGATTGAAGCTTCTCAACTTCAGCAATGAGATTTGCCGATAGATAATGAAGCTCGTCAAACTTGCTCACTGTGATGGAATGCTTCTTTGCAAGCTTCCCCCGGGAAGCTTCAAGGTTCTCCAAATCGAGACTCTTTTGCTGCACAACTTTTTCCAGTTCCTCGATCTTTTTCCTCATATCCTCCATCTGCACCTCCTCCACATCAAGTGCTTGCATCAGCGCATCAATTTCTGTGATCAACAGGTAAGTTTGTTTGACAAATAACTAGTTATGTTAAAAAAAAATAATAGCAATTAACAAAAAAGTATGTTTTGAATCAGGAAACCAACCTTGGTCTTTCGCAGCAAGCACATTGGTCAATGATGTGAGCTTCTCCTGTAACTCAGCCGAGCTGGCTTGTGCATCCTGCAGCTCCTTCATTCTTTGGTGCAGTAAGTTCCTTTCCTTCTCCATCTCTTTCACTTGCTTTTCCAAATTATTCACCTCAGCTTTTGAAGACTGAAGTTCTAGGAGATAACTCGCAGCAGAGGCTTCAGCTACCTTAATTTGACCTACAAGTTCCATGGAAATCCTGTCCTTTTGCATGTCCTTGTCCTGAATTTCTTTCTGCAGTTTATCTACAGTTATCTTCATTTCCCTTAAGCTGCCATCTACTATATCACCTTTTATACTAGCAAAATCCTTCACAGCTGACACTAGTCTATCTGCTAACATCTTGATACATTCTTCAGAGAAAAGAGATTGTCCACTTAAAGGAAGTCCTCCATCAGAAACATTCACAGAATCCAAGCCTAACCCCATATCGCCAGCATTCATTCTGACCAGTTCAGCTTTCCTGTTTTCAACTTCATTAACCAAGCCAGTGCATGCTTCAAACAGTGTGGCAATGTTTCTACGCAGCACAATATTTTCCTTCTCCTTTTCTTTTTCATGCAACTCCATGTCCAAAGTATCCTTCTTCATAGCTTCAAATGTATTCCTTTGAGTGATCATTTCTCTATGAACAGTGCCTAAAATTTTAGATACTTTGCTAGTTTGATCATGTAAGGAAATTGCATGTTTCTGAATGGATTCTTTAAGACAACTCATGTGTGTCAAAAACTCTTGCAAGTGATGTTGAATGAAACTGCAATCTTCAGTTACAGCATTGTCATCGAAATAATCTTGCACTCTAATATCAAACATGACGTCCTGGATATAAATCAAATAAAGCTGGTGAGAAAGACAAACAATACAATGAACCAATACTAACATTCCAAAAGAAATCCAGAAAAAACAAAATAAGAGATCAATGTCCCAAACAAAAAATATGAACTACCAAGACAGAAGACACTCAAGTAAAAGCCATAAAACAGATTGCAAGATGAAATTGAACCACATTTCATTTTTATTACTCCCTCCGTTCCAAAATAAGTGTCCCATTTCTATTTTAGGTAGTATACTTACCATGAGTTGTCAATTGTATCCCTTCATAAGTGAATAAAATTAAAAGCATGGTGGTACACATGAGGGGTAAATGATGGAAAGTAAAGCAAAAGGATGAGGATCCTTAATTTTTGCAAATGGTCAAATGGGACACTTGTTTTGGAACAGAGGGAATAGTATTTAGGGAATCTTTTGTAGACAGATATAGTGTATGTATTAGATCAAAGAGGGTGTTTGGATTAGCATATAACTGAAAGTAACTAATGAGACTCATAGTTCTCTTGGAAGTGTTTAATAAATTTTAAGAACTTATACGTGGAAACTTAGAAGCTGGGAGTACCCAACTTCTCATTCTCTGGTTCTAAAGTTATTAAAACTTTAACAAGCAATGCTAAACGAAACTACAAACTTCAGTGCATATTCATCAAAATAATCTTGCATTCTTATATCAGACATGAAATCCTGGATATAATTCTAAATGAAGCTGGTGAGTAAAACAAATAATACAACGAAGAAATACTAATATTCCAAAGACACTCCAGAAAGAATAAAAAAGAGAACTACCAGCACTCCAAAGACACTGGGAGGAAAGGCAGTAATACAGACAGCAAGAAGAATCTGAACCACATTTCATTTTGATTAGTATTTAAAGAACTTGATTATAGACAGCTATGAAGGTGTATTAGATCTAAGAGGGGGTTTGGATTAGCTTAGAAGTCTCAAAAGTGGGAACTTATAAGCTGCTTAGAAGCTTGGAGTACCCAACTTTTCATTCTCCAGCTTATAAGCTATTATGAGGAAACTGGTTCGACCAAGAAAAAGATACTTTATACCCTTGCAAAAGCTACTTTCAAGTGCACCAGCAAAAGTCAGTTTTGATAAGACAATCCTAACACCCTCTAAATTGGGTTGCCAACAAGCTAGCACTATTACGAGGAAAGAAAAAAGGTTTAAGGAGACATGAATCATAATGCAAGTAACAAAAAGCAGGCAAGAGCAAACACCAAGTAGAGGAAAATGAAATTAGTCAACAGCAATAACCAGACAGCAAGAGAAAACTTGATGGTCCAAGTATTTATAACTGAATTCAAAGCTACTAGTCATTTTCTCACTAGATCTTACAACACATAAGAGAACTCCACCTTATCAGTCAAAATGGACAAGATGTCTACTTGAAACAGGACGAATAAAATCCTCACAAAGTAGACCTAATTACTATTTTCAAACAAGACACGAGAAAATCAAAACATAAAGATGAGGATAGCAGGAGTGTGCACATTTTACTTGCAATAATAGTACAAATGGCAAGGAAAATAACAATACCTTTTCTTCTAGACTGCTTGAAACAAAGCCTTCAACGCTGAAACCAGGCAAGTCAGCCATACCAGCAGCATGACTCAAGTTCAGGCATGATTCAAGACCAGCCTCCAGATAGTGCAGTACTTCCAAGTCCTTGTTGAAAATATCACCAAGAATGGCAGTAAAATCAAACAAACCCTTTTTGAGTTTCTCTACACCATGCTTCAAAACCATGAGGTGTTGTCTTTCCTGAGAGCGTAGAGCAGATAAATTTTCAAGACGGAAAAGAGCTTCCGCCCTTGCAGCCTCTGCTAAATCCCTTTCCTTTGATAGTGCTCCTAGTTCAGTTGAAGCCTTTGCAAGATCCTCTTGGAGACCATCATTTCTGTCTTGAACTTCATTCAACTCTGCCAGTAGTAGCTCTGCTGCCTTTTTAGATTTCTGTGATTGTTGTTCCGAAGAAGCTACAGCTTCATGCAATTCACGGCAGGCATTGATGATATGCTCCAACTTCTTCACTGGATCATTCATATTAACTTCACCACCAACGTCAATGTCCCCTAAAGTATTCAAAAGCATGCTCAAAGTGGCTCCTTTCTCCTGCAGATAGTACTCGGTTTCTCTTAGACAATTCTTTAGGTACAGGCTCTCTGATTCCAGAGTTTCTACCCTTTCTTGGTAACTAGATAGATCCCTAATCTTATGTTCATACTCCGCAAGAACATTTCCACGGTGGTTAATCTCAGATTTCAGACGTTCAACCTCAGTATTCATCTCTTCAATTGTTTGTTTCAGGCTATCCCGCTGTTGCACCAACGACTTTCCTTTTCTAACTGCAACATTTAATTTCTCTCTTGTCACAGCTGATTTCTGCTCCTCCTGATTAAGTAGATCTTGCAATTCCTTTGTTTTCCTGTCTAGTGCTTGAACTTCAAAAGCTAAAGATTGTTGCTTCTCCAGATATCTATCTCTCTCTTCCTTTACCTGCATCAATTCAAACATAACTGCTTCCAGCTCTTTCTTCAGATCTGCCACCTCAGTTTCCCCAATATCCGATGTATCTCTGGTGCTCGCTTCACACAGAGCTCCAGCATCTTTTCCGGAATAGTTGTCTACATGTTCAGCCACAGGTTTCACCTCAGAAAGCGATGAGTAACTCTCTAATAGCTTCACCAGTAATGCTTCCAGACACTCAGTACTACTCCCACCAGAAACTAAATCTGTTATACCAGGATCCTTCAATGCATCACTAACCAATTCTTGCATTCTTCTTATGTCACTTTCAATGTTTTTAGTACTCTCCTCAAGTTTCTGAGAAACACTTTCCTGCAATACAGTCACCTCACTCTGCAGCTTTTCATTATCAAGCTCTAACTGGGCAGCCTTTGCTGAAAGATTCTCATGGGAAAAAGTAAGAATTTCCAATCTTTCAGAAAGATGATCTCTTTCATTAACAATTCTTTGAAGGTCAGCACCAAGTTCTGATATTTTGCTTCTTGACTCCTCCAAATCAGTGGTCAATGATCCACAATAGCTTTCAAGTTCATCAATCTTCTGCTGCAGAGAACTTCTTTCATGAAGAGCCTCTGAAAGAGCACTTCCTAGCCACTCAATCCTATCCTCAGGCTCTACAGATCTTAAGTGTGATGGCATATTAATCTTGTCCAACAGCTCTTCCCATCTCTGCACCAAGTTGTTCCTTTCCATCAACGATTGTTCCAGCATTTCATTTTGTTCAGCCAAACCATAAAACTTACTCTGAAGCTCCTCATATTTCCTTCTCAATGCATCACCTATTTCTGAGTTCGGCTGTACATCTTCCTTCCAAGCATCCATAACAACAAAACCAGAATCCACGTATGAATCCCCTCCACCAGAACTCTTTTGATCCCATTCGGTCACAGGTAAGGAGTTACCAGCAGCTGACCTGGCCAACCAATCCACCTTTTCAATTATATCTCTTGAATGAAAATGTTCTGGGAGATCTAGGTCTTCTAAAATCTCTTCTATTCTCTGGAGTACAGAATCTTTGTGTAGGAATGATTCTCTTAATGCAGTAGCAGAGTTGCGAATGTATGAAAGTTCGGATTCTAAAGCTTCGACACGCTCACCTGCCTCTGAATAAGTCTTCAGTTCTGATTCAACCTCAAGAACCCTAGTCTCCTTCAACTGCAACTCCTGTGAGTACCTCTCCAGTTCACTGGCTTTCTCTGCAAGGGACTGCTTGAGACTATCACGCTGAACAATCAAACCTTTCCCTTTAGCAACAGCTATGCTAAGTTTTTCTCGATATGAAGATACCCGCTGTTCTGACTGTTCAAGTTCAGATGCTTTCTCCTGTAACTGAGAATTCGTAGATAAAACAGCTTCCTCTGCTTGCCTTAAACTTTCTTTAAGAACAACAATCTCGTTTTCACGCTGGAGGTTAAGAGTGTTTAACTGGTGTACCATTTCCTGTAACTCACACATTTCCACCATCCGTGATGCAAACTGTTCTCTAGACAAACTCATTTGTTCACCAGCCTCTTTGAATTTCTCAACAAGAACAGAAACCAGAAACTCTAGACGTAGAATAGGTGATTTATCGATGTCAGCCTGAGAGCCTTGTAGTTTTAGTACAGCCTCAACATCTCCAATTAACTTATTGATGACATTCGAATCAAGACAACTTCTGTTGAGTTCCTCCAGATCTTTTGTTGCACTCATCAATTCAGCAGTGAGTTTGTTGTTAGCAGACTCAAGTTGTAGCCTCTGCCCCAGAAAAATCCCCAGTTGTTGCATGAGAGTCTCATAGTTAATAGGATCTAAAGGATCAAGCAGTTCCGAATTTCGCAAGTTCATCTTACTTTCTTCCTCGGATCCACATGCATCAGTCAAAAGTTTCCGGAGGTCACCATGAATCTTACGCAATACACCCATAGCCAATTCATTCTCACCACACAAACCATTAAGCTTTTCATTTACTTCTTTATAAGAATTAGACACTGCTTCATGGTCATTTTGAACTGCTTTGAGATTCTCTTGCAGATCCCCAATCACTTTGATGGCTGCATCAACAGAAACATCAACAAGGCTATTTATGTCCACTTCATCTTGAGTGTCAACTGTGAAGTTTGGAAATGTTTCAACGACATCAAGCTTCCTGACTGTTTCAACAATCCCTGACACAACATTACTCCAATTTTCCTCAAGTATTTTTGACCTCTCAGCTGCTTCATTCTGCACTGATTCTAACTGATTTTGTATTGTGGAGGACACCTCATCTGAACTTTGCTGTAACTCATGGAATTGATTCTCCAGTCTGCTAAGCTTCGATTGATACTCAGTCAACATTTTGACAAGCTCACTGTTTTCTGCTTTGAAACTGATGTGTTGTTGCTGTAAGGATTCATACATTACCTCAAGCTTGCTATTCTTTGCTTCAGCATCACGCAAATGTTGCTTTACTGCTTCATATAGAACCCCAAGCTCAACATTTGTTGCTTCCATACTGTCACAATGTTCCTTCAACGACTCGTACTCAACTTTGAGCTCCCTGAACATGTTATTAGAAGCCTCTTTACCACCTCGCTCCCCCCTGAATAGTAGACTAGCATTTTCAGCGTCCAACTCCAACTGAATAAGCAATGCCCTCAAGCTTCCTGTTTGCTCCCTTGCTAACAAAAATACATCAGCGCATGATTGATCTGCAGTTGCAGCCTTCACAACCTCAATGTCTTCCTGATGCACCTTGGACTCAAAGGCTTGAATCAGCTTTGAAACAGCAGGTTTAGTTGTCTTGCTTGCTGACTTACTTAAAGCCGACGAATGAGAATGCATTTCCTCAATTTCCTTTTCAAGCTTCTGCAATGTCTTCTCTGCCTCTTGCAAGTGACTTTTAAGGACAACGAACCCAAGAGATTCATCATAGACTTCCTGTACGAGCTCAACTGGTAGCTCTCCTCCAAAGCCATCTAATAAAGGCTTCTCCAACTCTGGAGAGGGAACTAAGCCATCCTGCCTCCCAGAGATTTGTTGAACATCTCCACTGTGAATCGCAATTTCATTATCACCTCCTGTCGCTTTTGCGGATTCGTTGAATTGCTTCCTTTCCACCTCAGCTAGAATTGGTATTTTGAGTTGCCTGTCACCAATTTCTCTGACCTTATGCATCTCCAGGTTGCTGCTCAGAGATAAGTTTTCTTCCGTTAGTTGTTCAAGGCGCCTTGTTGCTTGTTTTAGATCCGCTTCAATCTGCAAAAAGTTCTGGTGTTCGGTAGATAACTGCTCCTGCATAACCAGTAATTCGGATGAGAGTTTCTCATTCTCGTGCAGAAAAGACAGTTTTTCCTGTTCAAGCTTTTTTCTCTCTTCAGTTACAAGGGCATGACTTTCGTGTATGCTCGCAACTTCCACCTGGAGAGCATCCAATACACCCTTAAGGTCGGCCAATTCCTTTGATGCTCTCTCCTTTTCCTCTTCAAGCTTATTTCTCCCATCTGTCACTGAAGCAACACTGGCACTCAAGTTGGAATTTTCTTCCTGTACAGCTGCCACTAAATTCTTGTATTCAGCCAACTCTGTTAACAATTTCTCATTTTCATGCAGATAATAGTCCTTCTGCTCCCCGAGTTTCCTAGTATCTTCTGTCACAGAAGCAAGAGTTGCCTTCAGGTTATCATTTTCCACCTGTAAAGTGCCAACCAAGCTCTTGCAGTCATCTAACTCCTTCAACAGGCTTGCCATATCCTCTTGTGACCTTTCCAGAGTAATCTGCAAACTGTATGCTTGAGCAGAAAATTTCTGAACCTCTGTATCTGAGGTACGGAGCTGGTTTTGAAGTTCCTCCCTGCCACTGGCAACCACCTGGAGCTCGGACCTACAATGTGCAAGCTCTTCACTGAGACTATCACTCCTTCCACGAACTTCATTGAGGGAGGCACTGAGTACTGATATTTCACCAACAAACTGATCACACTTATCATCAAATTCCATTTGCACTTTGGACTGTTCGGTAAGTTGCAGTTGAAGAATATCTTTGGACAAATTCGTGAGAAATAACTCTTCTTTGAGTCTCTCCAAGTAACCAGGAGGGGCTGGCTCTGGTATAACCAAATTGCCATTCCCGAACTCTGAATTAGCATCTGATTCTCGCAGTTTCAGCAGAAGCCGAAACTCATCTTCACTAAGCCTCCTTATCAGCTGTCCAAGCTGTGACATGCTGAATGAGCTCACATCTGTAACAGGATAATCAGCACATGCTCCAGATAACCTTGTCATTTTAGGTTCAGAAGGACTTTCATCACTTTTACCATCAGTTAAGGATTGCTTATTATGCATCGCAGAGATTGTTTCATGCTCCGTATCAGATTGAACATCATCTTTCTTGTTAATTTCAGTATAGCCGGACACTG
>JAYMSY010000161.1:0-14773 GCA_036897685.1 Monsonia emarginata | reverse complement strand
TGTTTAGAATTTTCTTTTTGTGCCCCAAGCAGCTTTTGATTTGTTCTATCCACCAAGTACATAAACTAACTCTCGTAGGCAACCTGATGAGTCAAAATCCGGGATGGTGTTTCTGCCTAAAATAAGTAGCTAGAGGAAACACTGAGAATCTCCTACTGGCAAATGTCTGCTCAATAGAACCTAGAGCATTACCCTCACTTCTCAAATATTTTCATCTTGTTATGTCTGTAATGTACCTATTACGCTATTAGAGGGTCTTTTTCAGCATAATAATCAAGTTCAATTAATGTCGGAATCTACTCTATCAATAAAATCTTATGGTGGGAAATATTTTTGAAGGCTAAGCAATATCCACCAAATTCACTATGAACTAGACTAAGGCAGAGCAACTCACCAAATCTACAATCACAAGTGTAAGAGCAACAAGGTATCTCTGAAGACAATAACAACATAGGAGCATTTATAAGCAAACTTGGATATGATATGCTCTGCATGCATATCTATGTTATTCTACCACATAAGACGGAATTCTGATTATGTGACATTTACAAATTCATGCAAGCAAATGGTATGTCATTTAAGGTTAGGGGCAGATGGGAGAGTGGAGTAAGGTTCTCCCCATTTAAGATTGTTTAAGGTCTCTAGCTCTTGTGGGTCACTTAGTTGTGCACGACAACTTTGTGGCACAAGTTCCATCTAAATGAAGACCAATAAATTGCATCTGCAAGTTAGCAACAATGAGCTAGGGGGCTGACAACTTGTCCCAATTAAGTAACAAAAATTGAGTTACTCACGAGCAGAATCAGATTATTTTGAATCAAGTATTCATAATATTATTTATCACAGACTCAAATAAGGAAAACAATATAACTCTAATGCACAAAAGTAAAATCACACTTGCAACCGATAACAAATTACTATTACTGGTTTTCTAAAATATAAATAAAAATTGAGATATTCTCGGAGGAGATATATATGTGCCGGAAATTCTAAAATCTAGGCATCTATTGTAAATCAAAATATAATATGTAGACTGAATTTCACACAGCCACTTTGGATTATAATTTTATTCACGTAAACAATAGATTGAAAATTATGAAGCACATACAGCCACTCTTCTGAACACCTTAATGGCTCATCTTAATTACTAAATGGGCCAACCAGAACCACCCTTCTAGGTGCAGACCTCGAGTCTAAAAGTACTACTTCCTTTGAGTCTGTGTGTGAGTGAGTGACAGGAGAGAGACGTCTCAATTCATGTTGTTTTTATGCTACTGTCTTGCTATTGTAGCACATTTAACCCTCTAATACCTCTATAGGCCAATTTAACAATTAACACTTTCTTCAATATGAGCTCAGTTGGTCATGTCTATCTTATTAACAACAATCATTCTGATTATTGCTTCTTTTGAAGTTCCTGAGCTCTATCATCTGAACTTCCAAATTCTGGCTGCATTCATGAATAGATTGAACATGGTACTCTTAACTCCCGATAAATATTTGATATAGCACATAAACCTTTACTTAAGCATACAATTCTCTCCCATAAGAGTCCGAAGTCACAATCAGACAGCAGCAAACAATTATAGAATAGCATCATAGGAAAGATGCCATGAATTTACTACATAAGGGATCTTTATTGATCCTATGTCTTGTCTTATTATTATATAATTGAGGTTGGAGAAGGCCTGAGTGAGAGGAAACAAAGAATAACGGCCCCCATGGAGTATAACCACTGCTTTTCCTTTATTGTTTTCACAAACCTTCTGAGCTCTGACACCTTTTAAATGTTCTGGTCTCATTACTCAATTTCAAGAACTCTGAATTACTTCTATTTCTTGCTTTTTTGCATTCATGATGGCATCAAAGGTGAAGAAAGCAAAACAAAACATCGTAAACAGATACACATCCTCAACAATGTTCAGTTTCCTTTCAATTAAGTTAGAAATATATGATAAAACATGAAGAAAGATAGAGGACCAAGACTGGGCATCCTAGTGAATACAGCATAGGAATAATTAGAACTCATCTGTATTAAGACATTTTTACAGCTTACAAGATTTCAGGGACCTTGAGCTTTTGAGTCTTCTGCATGATGACAGGAAGCCTCTGGCTGATGGCGCTTGGATCATTATAGGCAGCAGAATCAGAGGGGTATCCTCTCTGCATCATGTAATTAAACCAATCAATACTCACTGAACTAAAATACTTTGAAGCTACAATACTGCGTGAGATATGGCATCTTTTTTGCAATAACTGAACAAGTTATCAATCAAGAAAGGAAATAACAATGAGTTCATTATGATGAGAGAAAAAGAGGGAAATGCCCATAGGCACTAGCACAACTACACCTAAGAGAAGATTTGCAAATCTTGGTATTAAGAAACAGCATGCAGACTCCGAGAAATTCGAAGGCCATCCATACAGCTCAGATGAACAGTACCATAAGGCCTTTATCTTAGTCCTTTAACTTTTAGTACATGAAGCTATATTAGGATTTATAATCCTATTGCAGTAATGAATTCAAAAGGTTGTGTATCACCCTTCAAAGATTTTATTAGAGTTCATTTTCAGCGAGATGAGTAACTATATTAAATCATGATTCATGGCTGATATTGGAGACCATGATATCTCCTCTACTCCTTTTACTTCTTTGTAACTTTTGATACAAATAAAGTTTCTGAAGTTGCAACTTCAATGTGGCACATCTACAAAATTTGACTCTTGAATAAGCTCAGCCTTGCCATAACATAACTAAAGGATTTACCCATACCATTTACCGTCATTGGCTCGCTGCAATTTTCCCCATAAAAGATGGGCTAAGTTGTTTTTCCTCTCCTTTAAATACAAAAGATAATCTACTAACTTTGCACCCTTCAAAAACCAACAAACCATCCTCCCACATAAAACTAACTATTTCTTTTCTCCTCGGTCTTCAATTTTTTACTGCTATAGTCCCACTATAGCCTACCATTTGAACTATGTAAAATGGATCCTTTCCGCAGCAATCCAGATCCTAAATTCACAGTTTTTGTATAGTGGGCATATTTATAAATCTGCCCAATAAGATTGAAGCAACTGTTAATTGGTTAGATGAGATACTGCAACCCATGTCTGAGTCTCTTAGATATGTTCAAATAACTAGAAGGCCAAGGATTTCTTTCAAGGCAATCCAAAAATGCCAACTAATTTTTCATGAGATACAATGCCTAAAATAACTGAAGCCTTTCAGACATATAACACTTTGGTCCTTAATAAAATGCTATCTAATTTTTCATGAGAATACAATGCCTAAAATAACTGAAGCCTTTTAGACATATAACACTTTGGTCCTTAATATGAAAATTAGAGATGCACTTTCAATGAGTTTTTGCCACGGGATGAACAAAAATGAAGCAAATAATAAAACCCAACATTATTTTTTAATACATAACAGAACAAGTATTTTTGTGCAAACTCATGTTTTTTTTTTAATAAGCCGCAAAAACTCATGTTGAAGATAAAAAAGCTTACTGCAGACAAAGCTTTGAATGTCGCTTCTCGCCAGGTGCTTTCTCGAAGAACGACAGGTTTAGTACCATCACCAAAGACACAGTGCATCCTAGTTTCCCTAAGTCTCATGAGCATGCCATCAACTCTAAGCTGTAAGAATGATTAAATCAGGGAGGAATTGTAACACACACAGAAATGAAAAGTTCGATTGAATATAAGTTCTCATATAATCTATAAGGTTTCGCTGGGAAAAAGATAATCATATGTTGCTCTGCCTAGTACAACTTTTATGTGGATCATGGAAAACAACTTACCCAGAAACGTAGGAGAAGGAACCAACAACTTGGCATGACCCTCTAAAAAAGAGAAACATGTGATTAGTCCTTGGAGGTCCTAATATATATCGCAGAATGCAGATCAACTGTATAACAGACGAACAGCAAAACAATATTAAAACATTACCACTTTTACAGTCAAAAGTGACACTCCACTGTCAGCCAATTCATCTTCATACAGGACTACCTGTTAATTGACAAGGAACCTTGGTCATAATCAGTTATATGTTCCAAAAGGAGGACAGATAGTGAAATGATCTCTATAAGCTTTCTAATTTTCATCCATGGGGCTTACCTCATCATAGAAGAGAATGGGCTCTTTTAGCGACAGCGCAGTCACATCAATCTTGTCCTCGCAATCCTCCCAGTGAAGATTACAGGTTCCTTCAGAGACTTCAGCTCTATCATGCTGATCACATAAAAACACATTCAGATGTTCACCCCCTTCTCTTCTGATTTTAAGAAATTTTCTACTTTTAGGTGCATTCTAGAATGTCAACCTACAAGAAAATAAGTGCACATACAAGACCTTATTAATAAATGCAACACGCAGTCAAGACCTATGTTACCAGACCCTGGGTGTAGGTATGCACTGACATGTCTAACTCCTATAATGCATCAAACTTAGAAGACTTACAGTAAAGCAAAAGGGAACCAATTTTGGACGTAGAAATTTATGTTCATCCTAATAATGCATCAAATTTATGTTCATCCTAACTGTAGTATGTTCACTATCAAAATTTGATACATGTGAGCCTACCACCATGTCAATAGTGTGTAACAATTTAGAAAGACACAAGGTGAGAATGTTTTCCCATAATACAAGCATATCAGTGTCACAGAACAAACATTACATGCTGAAAATATGGGGAACAGTAAACAACTACTCAAAATAGCATAAAACTTCAGTTAGCAAAAGTCATAACTATCAAAAAGATGGAGATAAAACCTTTTCTGCATCAATCTCAATTGTTTCACTTCCACAATATGGTGTTGTGAATGTGTAATCATAATCTAGTATCACTTGCTGGAAGGGTTTGCTGCAGATCCAGAAAAGAGAGTGAGACCCTATAATAACATATTAATTACGAAGGGCAAGAGGGTTTCTGGAGTAGCGTTATCAATGCACATCATCAAGGACCTTCTGTCCCCCTTTACTTAAATACAGTGTTAACATAAATACAGAAGACATTGGTATTTCACATGCCTTCTGAATTTCCATTGAGCAGCTGCAGGAACTTCAACTGGTGGCAAAGCTTCCTTCTTCCATCCAGTCAGAGCATCAAATGCATTGAAATGAATTTTAGTACCACTCTTTGTGTGCTTTAGAACCAAGGAACTGTCCCCAAACACCATCTCCGGCAAGTGAGATGTATGAAGCTTTTGTTCCCACCTGCAATTACATCAATCATCAACAATCAAAACGGTAACACTGAAGTGTGTATGACCTTCAAGGAGTCCGCCAGAAGAAAAAAAACGAAAAACTAATTTGATCTTAGAGTGTGGCAATCTTGGGGCAATCATTGCAACTGAGAATAATCAGAAATCTTAATTTTCTACTTCATTTCCAAACTTTCTGTTTTATGAGAATCATGGAGCTAAGCGATCAACGTATCATATAGTGAATGAGACAACGAATGAAGCAGCAAATGCAACTGTCAACAAATCCAATCAATACTGAGAGTGTCGAACAATCGTCACACATGTTAGACGCAAAGGAATTTAAGTGAGACCTAAAACTATAGCACGCGTTTATATTAGAAACTTGCTCATCTAACACTGAAGTACTAAACTTAAACTTCAGCTAGAAAACTTGTGCATTTCAGATTCAAATTGGACTCCTAAATCAATTAAAGGTTCACAACTTCCAAAAAACAGCTTTCTATATAGCATCTTAGACTCTTAGTGCAGATTAAGCCTATCCTTCTACAAATCAATACTAAAATGCGCCTTCTCCAATGAGCCTTATGACTAAAAAGGTACTGTTTTGATATCATTCTAGTCCCTGGACACACCTCTGATCCTTCCTAAAACCAAATTACAGAAAACAAGCAACAATTTCTCAATTTCAAAAGAAACAAAAGCACTTCAAGAGAACCGTTTCGCAATAAATACAGTCCGTTTAGCAATTCTCGAGTCAGAAAGACAAATTTTTTGGGGAAATTAGCAGTGAGAAGCAACAAAAGTACTTCGAAATGCTACGATCACATAAGCGATTACGGCAATCGAGTTTCAGGAACTACAGAAACATACACAGAGAAATAAGAGACGTGAAGTGTATAAGTTGAGGAGAGAGAGAGTACTCGAGAAGATCGGAAGAGGTGAGGATGGAGCGGTTGCTAGACTCGATCTCCCATCCATGGATGCGGAGGCCACGGCGGCCGTCAGGCAAGAGCTCGGCTCCGGCGGCTTTCAGGTCTTTCTCGTCTACCTTCACCTCCATGTGTTTCGTTGTCCTGTTTACGGTTTGTTCCTGTTCCTGTTTCTGCTTCTGCTTCGGTGCTCTTCTCTGTCTCACTGTTCTATACTTCTATCTATCTGCTATGAAGCTCGCGCGATGAACCTGAACTCACTGTGGGCCTGCGCTAATTAGGCCCATTATTATACACCTAATTGTGCAATTTCTATTTAGAAAAAATGAAAATGTAAAACCATGAAAACAAAAAATAAAATGTATATTAGTTGGGGACATAAGATTATGTCATTGAGAAGCACAAAACGACGTAGTTTTAATTAGTCACTTATAATATGTAGTACAAAACTATGTCGTTTTGAAAAGTCCACCAAATGTAGGGGTGGGTGATTGAGCTTTTAATTTGTGTGCTTTTTAAAACGACATAATTTTCTACTAAATATTTTAAGTGACTAATCAAAACTACGTCGTTTTGTGCACCAAACTGACGCAAGTGTATTTCCCCCAACTGATATCCATTTTTCTCAAAAACATAGTAATATATTTCCTTGTTTTTAAAAAATATACTATAGGGTGTGGAGTTAACTTGTATAGCACATTCAGTTAATAACACAGTAAGTGAAGTTTAGACTTGTAATTAGAAAGTTGTAAGTTGAAGTCTAAGAAAAAATGTAATCTGCATTAAAATCTTAATGGTTGCTTAGTCAACCAAAATAACCTTGTCAACCAACCAATTAAAATAACACTGGAAAAAAAAACAAAAAAATACTGTTATGGCTTGAGATGTCGCACCTGCCCACACTCTGTGTCTCTCACTTGGGTTAGTCCCATTGTAGATGATTTAAGGGCATCTTTAGTGGGGCTGCCACCTGAAAAAGTAGACCCCACACGAAACTTTTTTTTTGGGTACTGTAGTGCAAGTAGACAAGCTGACTGATCAGCTCGCCAACCTAACAAAAAAAATTCGTCAGAAAATAGACGAAAAATAACTATCTACGAGAGATCGAGTCGCCGACCTGACCACGAAATCAACTGTACAAAAGTCGTCCAGGTATCGCAGCCATGGGCTGCCGTAGTAGTTGACCACCCCACCCACCCACAGCAGCCTATTGTGGATGGCCTAATATTGCTTGCCTACTACCATAAAGTTATACAGATTTGAGTCCAACATTGTCACTCCAATCTTAAGTTTAAGCATAGAATATTTTTTAACCTACCTTCAAACAGACTATAAACCAAAAGAAAAACACTAGGACCCTGAATATGGACTTGATTTCCAACACTACCACCTCATTTTTATAGTTCCAAAATACTGCATGAAAGTATACTTTGAACTGCAAAAATAAATTGGCATATGTCACTGGACTCGGCCAAATTCAGCACCTACCTTCTCTTACAACCAGACTATCAACAATTTCAACAAGCTCCATAGATCATATCAATGCCTGGATATTGAATCGAAGTGGCACAGTCAGGAAAATTCCTATTCAGCATCCCGGTAAATAAGATAGCCAAAAAATAGCCTACAAGATTAGAAAACCTGAGAACCAAATACAACAACAAGAGCGCCTCGCAGACAATCTTCTTCAACGGCTGATTCCGATATGATCTGCTCCTGCAAAGTGGCGACTAACTATTCTGTGCAAGGTTGTTAACCAATGGACTTCCTGCGTCTAGGCTGGATTTTGCTACCTCTTGGCTCTTCCGCAGCATTTGGTAACTCAGCTTGACATGTTTGTGTCTCTTCAACATTTGAATCGTGTTTCAATTCTGCATTAGCCGACTTAACCTTCCTTTTCCTAGGATCTTTTACCTCGGTAAACTTACCTTTCCTCTTTCTAGAATCTATTTTGCTGCTGCTTCCCGGAGTCACCATGTTCCTGCTGCTTGGGTCGCTACCGGAGCATTCTGGCGCCACAGTGCTCGTATTGGGTGCTTCAATGTTTTCAGTTCTGTTAGAAGGGGAATCTATGGCAACCCATTCAGGTCCTGGCTGGGGCGGTTTATCCTTTTTGTTAGTTGCTGGAGTCTTCCTTCTATATCTGGCGGCACATGCTGTTGAACAAGGTTCGATGCAGGATGCATGGCGAAAGCTCCAACGGGCATTATTAAACCATTTGCTGACCTGCGTGAATTATTGTTGTTGATAAAAGCGTCTTTGATTTTCTCTTGAATATACTATCAGAATCAATGAAAAGATGTACTACCTGCTGAAGAGTCAGTTCTAATGTTAATGCCAATCTCTCTTTCGTAGCTTGATCTGGGTACTGATTTTCCTTGAAGGATTTCTGGAGCTCCTGCATAATGAAATAACCATTATCTTAGAAGGGAATTGTAGAGAGAGATATTGAGATCCAAACCTTCCAAAAGTGCATTTGACCTAGTAGACCTGTGGCCAAACCAATATCCGAAAGGCCTTTGTGAACAGGGTTGTCAATAAACATTTCAACAAAGTTATGGTGATTTAAAAAATATAACAATTCATAGTAATTTGCATTCAACAATTTCCCTAATGCGATAAATGAATCAATTTAAAAGCCAAAGTAAAAAAATTCCAGTTCAGATATCTAATGAAACCAGGTAATCACCGTTTCACAACTAAAATCCACAAGTAATGGAAAAGAGGGTATAATACAAGTATATGTGAATAAGTGCCTCCAATACCTGAACTGCAGCATCTCCAAGTCTTCTATTGGCAGATGATTTAGCTTTTTTATCACTAGAACCTGATATTAGCTGGTCCTTGTGGGGAGTAGATGGCGAGCCATTTGTTTCTTCAGAATTCATCTTGTGATGAGTTCTTTTCTTCGACGTGTGTTTGGGCTCTATTACGTCGTGCTTCATATCCCCAACATTTGTTTCATCATTCAGACCTGGAGCAGTTCCATTCAACAGCACAGGCGTAGCTTCTCCAGCTGTTTTCTTCCTTTTCCTTTGAGGAACTGTTTCATTCCAGTTTTCATCACCACTTGAATCGGAAGAAACATTGTCCTGTGTCTCCTTCGCAGTCCAGATTTCATCGTCACTTGAATCAGTTGGAGCATTTCCATATTCCTCCTTTACAAATCAGAGCATAGAAAACAGACGATAATTGCACTTAGTAGAGAGACAGACACCAATCAACAAATCCAAACGGCATACTGTAAAAAATATGGTCATGTTTGAAATTTGAAATATGGATCCGATGATTTCTTAATAACAAGGCGAAACTACAGTTGGGCATATTGTCCTAAACTAAAGTTACTTAGGCAACCAGCTAGTCATGATATTCCAGTACGAGTGTATGACAAAATAAAATATGACCCAAATGCTGAGTATGAGAACAAATGGATGAGATTTATTTTTCCTTTGGCCAACAGAAGAAAAAACAATCTAATTTAACAAACTATAGGATCATCCATTCATGCCTGTTACGTATTCTAAGAGGAAAAGTTCTACTTGCACAAAGACTAGAATAGCATTTTGCCACTTCTCAGCGACAGATTCGTGTAGTAGTAGTTATGGTGTCGTTTTATCATGCAAGATGCCATGAGAAATAAATGGAGAATTAAAGGAGACTCACATCATATAGCTTTTTGTAGTCCAACCTTTCTATGTGTCTCTTCCCAGAGATAGGTACAGCACCTTCTTCAACCTGATCTGCCTCTAAGGAGGGAAGTTCTTCGTTTATGAACTGCTTCTTTTGACCAACATTAGATCTTCGTCCATCAGAAACTCTGCAAGACTTAACACTCCCCAGTGATGAGCAAGCAGGGTTTTCATCCTTTCCAGAAGACACGCCATCATCCAATGCAGCACCCAAATCCTCAGAGTCAGATGTAAAATCAGAGCTTGAACTCTCATGCTTAACTTCATCATTGCGATCTACAGCACAGGGGTCATAGTCATCATCCTCTGAATCATCAGACGGGAGCCCCAAGTACTGATCTTCATTAGCAGGCTTTTCCAAATCGTCAGATGCGGTAGTATATTGAGATTCATCGGAACTAGACACATCTTCTTGAACCTTCTCATCTGTTTCAGAACCATCGGGATTATAATCATCATCTTCAGAGTCATCTGAAGGAAGTCCAAAATTTGGATCCTGGTTTTGCCCAGCTGTTACTGCAGCCTCAGGGAAAACCTTCTGCACATCAGATCATGATAAGAATCAGCACAAAGAGAAAAGAAATTTCCCAACTAACCAACACAATGGGCTGGAGGATTAGTCACTGACCTCCCAACTATCAGTCACAGATAGATTTGTTCCCTGAGACTCGTTAAGCAAGTCAATACAATCAACTTTACAATCACATCCAGGACACAACCAACCCTCATCACCAGGAGGAACTGCAAGGTTGCAAATTAAGATATTTGAATAAACCAAGAAATAGCGATATAACCAACAAATATGAAGTAAGCAGTCGAGTTTATACTGTCTTCTTTTCGTAATGGAGGTTCCAAACAAAACTGGTGAAATGCACGTTCACAAGCTCCATCACAAAGTATAATATCATTATCAAGAGAAACATCTTTAGACCCACATTTTGCACAGAATATCTGCCACAGGAGGAATTCAGGTTTGAGTGAAACAGATTACAAGTACGCTAAACCATAAAAAATTAAACAAATTAAGGAATGAGCAGACTTATAACTAAAGGCTTCTCCTACATCCTCACTCTCGATCTCTCCCTCTGAATCAAACAAGGATTCAGGAATTCTTCCTTCTGCGCACAGGGAATCAAGATGTTGAAATAGATCCCGTATCCTTGATTTCTGTCGAAGAATCTCAGATGAGGCCCGTTGAAGCTCCTTCTCTGGCTTCAACTTTTCCAGGCTGCAAAAGAATTTAGAAATACTATGTTTACTGAAGAAATTAAGACTTGCAAGAGATTTAGGGGACAAACTGATAGTGTTCACATGCAGCATTAATTGTAAAATGTAAGTTAATAGCTATAGGTCAGTTATATGTAAATCTTAATAGTAAGATACTCTACCAATTAAAGTTTTGGGGCTATTTGAGATATCATTTGATGGTGATTTTTTTTTTTCTATTGACATCTAATGGGAGTTCATTAAGACTTTTGCTACATAGATAAGTTTTGCCATCTCTGAACTCAAACCCTAAATCCACTACTATTTGTGGATATACTGACATGAAAAGAATGACTGCAAAGAGCAAAACAGAAAGTAAAATATGAGTTCAAATAAAGGAATCACAAAATAACAATTTCATCCCCAAATAGTTACAAGCAGCTACATTTCTTACCTTTATCCTCTTCACATGCATATTATTCATTGAAGACTGCTAAAAAGAAACTAACATACAAACATGAATAATTTCAAGCTTTCATCAAAAGAACATCAAAACAAGAGGAAATGGCAAAACACAGAAAAACCATATGAGGCATAATAAATGCTGCAGGGTACACACCTTAACCCTTTCCAGCCTTCACCAGAATACGCATCTATCAGGCTTCTCTCATAATTTATTTTATTCTGAAAATAGCTCAGCCGTTTCCTAATTCTTAAAAATTCATCAGCTGTCACATTCCTAGCCCTTTGCTTCTTTTTCTTCTTCTCCCCTTTTGTCTCTGTAGTAGCATTACCCAAATCAGTACTTGATTCAGGGGGGTTCGGTTTTTCCTGTGATCTTGGCCGAAGAACTCGGTCACTGTCAACCAAAGGTTTCACTCTATGTTTTTTCTTCAGTACTTTTGGACTTCTATTTACCTGCCCACCTGGAGGAGTAAAACAGTCTATTGTATCCTTAGGTGATGTTAACAATTCTTCAAAGCTAGAATCTTTTGCCAAATTTTCAGAAGGTTGCGCCAATTGTTCTGGATTAGGAGTTTTGGTCACATCTTCAGGAGGCACTCCTTGCTTCTCACAAAGAGAATTAATGGTTAGAACTTCAGAAGGTGGCTGGCAGGTTTCACTTTCCAAAGGTTCGGTCTCAGAGGTGACCCGATTTTTTTCCTCTGATGGTTTGCTGTGTACACTTCCAGAACCCATTTCATGCCTCTGTTCTGATATAATTTGTTGAGGGCATGAGCCTGCTTCAGCCATATTACTATTGCTAACATCTATAGGAGGCAGTTCCAATTGTTCCATAAGAGAGCCCTTAGTCTTCTCTTCAGAAGGTGAAGCTGATTTCTCTGACCTTGTCGCATCTTCAAGAGGCCCTCCTGTGCTCTCAATAATGGCACATTCGTACACTGCCGAACTAATGGTCAGAGTTTCAAGAGGAGATCCTAACTGTTCAACAGTGGTACATTTGGACACTGCCGAGCTGGCTTCCACTATTTCATTTTGCCTAGGTCCAGGGGCAAGCTGATTTTTTTGCATCGATGCTTCACCATGCCTACTTTCAGAACCAACATCATGCTCTTGTTCTGATGTAACTTGTTTAAGGCATGGATCTGCTTCACACAGACTACTCTTGCTAACATCTACAGGGGGCAGTTCCAATTGTTCAATAACAGAATCATTGGTCTTATCTTCAGGAGGTGCCATATGTTCAATGTCCCTTGTTTCTACTGGTAAACTGGATTCAAGTTCAGGGCCAAGCTGATGGTTTTGCATAGATACACTTCTAAAATCAAGCTCGGACCCCTGTACTAAATTTGTTGGTTCATCACATGATTTTATTCCAGTATGTCTACTGCGACCATCTTCAGAAAGTGGGTCAAAGTGTCCAGTAACTAGAAACTTGTTCACATCTTCAGAAGGCAGTTGCAAGTCTTCAACATCACCAATGGATCTTGCCTTTTTAATTTCCCCTTGCTCACTTTGAACAACTTCAAGCTTTTGCTCTGATGGTTCACTGCAAACACTTCCACAACCAAACTCTAATGCATGTCCCAAAATAGTCTGGTCAACGCATGAATCTTTTCCATTCTGGCCACTGACTTGTAGTGCAGTAACATCCATGTGTCCAGTCTCAGGCATAGTCAATTTAGTAACAAAAAGCTATTGATTGTAATAGTGAGCAATATCAGAGTATCTATCTGTATTGTTTAAACCAAAATATATAGCAAGTATTTGCTCTAATTATTCAGTATTGCCTGTAGGAACAAGTGACAAAAGTTGGTCTAGATGTGCCATCTGACTTCGTGCTTACAAGCCAAACTACAAAATAATTAATCAAATATGCAACTTTGCCTAAAAGGTTTCCCCCCAGAAATGAAAATAAATATACAATCTCACCCTCTATGCAGTTGCATTGTATTTACTCCACAACCCGGCAGCATACCTGAAAAGATCAGCCAAAACTTGCAATTAGATGCACAAGCCGGAGTAAATAAACCTGCCCATGTGAAATGTGGAACACACATAACTGGCTCATAGTGAAGGCAGGACACAGTCAATGATTACATGTGAATTTCACTATAGAAAGTTCCGTTCAATGCTTGTGTACTGCTTCATACAATGACCTATGTTTACATTTACTCATTCTTACAGTGACATTTGTTCACCATTAGATTTCAGTTTTTTCCCCTTTAGAATTGCTCAAGCATGCAACACAAGGAATTTGGCCTTGTAATCACTTATGGGCCTCTAAAGCAAAAAAACAGAAGGGCAATGAATAAATCTTACGGACCCAGCTCCACATATGAGAAGTACTATATTCAAGCTATGTGGAATGCCCACATTAAAAATTTCTTTGATTCCTTCATTTGCCTGGTCACATTTATCCCTTCCCCTTCATCACACCACTCACTCTTCTGGTGCTTTGTCAAACACCAACTAGTCCCATACACTATAGTTTATAAGTACCAGTACATCCACATATCGGACAGGTAAGCTGGCCTCACTACTTTTATGCAGATCAGATATCTATGGTATCAAATAAAAACTGTTAATAAACTAACATGCAAATGCAAACGAATCCAATCAGACAATGGTTATAGGAAAAACTGCACACCTACTCAATCAAACATTCTCTTAGATAAGCTGATCGGCACAGTGAGGAGAAGAACATGTAAATTAGGCAGTTGTGGAAAATCTTACAGAACAGAGAAAACTGATCAACCCAATCTGCAGGGGGGCAACATATTCATCAATGCAGTGACATAAGAAGTTGACTGCTTCCTCGGCATATTGGAGGATCTGGAGGTTCCTACTTCTATTTTCATTTTCATTGAGCATATCGAAACAGTTCGAGCATTTTGAAGGTTATTTTGTTGGTGAGAGTTTGTTTTCTATAATTTGAATAGATGAGTATGATAACAGGCAATAAAGAACTGTTTTTGGTG
Source organism: Monsonia emarginata (assembly GCA_036897685.1). Taxonomy (NCBI): domain Eukaryota; kingdom Viridiplantae; phylum Streptophyta; class Magnoliopsida; order Geraniales; family Geraniaceae; genus Monsonia; species Monsonia emarginata. The sequence goes on along the minus strand of JAYMSY010000161.1, from coordinate 296 downwards.
GGTGAAATTCAGAACAAGAACACAACATTATGCATATATACTCCAAGATACAACTGAACATAAATTCAAATCTGAGCAGAGTTCATGGCATCCAAAATATAGCCACACTACAAAACATCAACACATTCTAAATTTCAACAAATGCAAGCTCATTCCTAAACATTCTAAACCTGAAAACTCCATTTGTTTTCCGAGAAAACAGCTCACAACTCAATCTCACGGCCAGATATGAAAACAAAATACCTCATCTCTCAACTATAACCAAAACTTGAAGCTTAAAAAGCTTTCCCTGAGCA
>JAYMSY010000160.1:0-14773 GCA_036897685.1 Monsonia emarginata | reverse complement strand
TGGTTATGGGCGCCAGCCCACCCCGCAACTGCGGCGGCAGCTACCAACCATTGCGGCAGCCCATGGCTACAAAATTATGGTTGATGCTGATCTATACATTACTTGATGCTGTTTTAGGATGATGATGATGATAAGGTACATTGCATCAGTAAAATAATATGTTCACTACCCTAGATTGAGTGGCATAGCAAAATTACTGTCACAAGCAACCCCAATTTTTAAGCTGCAAGATTCAAGTCAACACATTTCACAAAGCATAGCTTTCATCACCATCAGTATCAGCAGTGAATATATTTCTTAGTTAGACATAAGATAAACATATCACTAATATAATCCATAACAGCATAAAACCATTACCCAGATCTACGTCTTAGGCAAGTCGTTACATAATTCCAACCCTTTTATCAGTCTAAATGCACCAAACTCGGTAACATTTCACGGTTCAAGCTGAATTCATAGAAAAGAAAAGTCGAGCTCTGACAACTGATGAGAACTTTTGAGAATCACAGACAATTACCATCTAAGGGCAGCCCATGTAGTTCCAAATATGGCTCAGTTTCGAGTAGAGATCAATCTCTTCTGAGATCCATGTATTCCCGACGAAGACCTTCAGCATTTAAGACGACAATTTCCACCTTATCTCCCTGAATAACAACATATGTGACAAGTTAGCAAACAGGTATTAATGAACTTCAAAGAAAAAGAAGCTACCTCTGGTCCGAAATATACAATCTCTAATATCTTTATAATATTTTAGAGGCCATTAGAAGTTTTTTGAAGTTCCATTGCAGGCCAGACTGCCTCCCTGTATACATGAATTGTTTTTCTTTTCCTTCGTATCTTTATAGTAATTAATGCTATACAAAAATCATTACTACTATCGCTTTTCCCGGTTCCCTAAGGAGAGCTGTTCAATGCCTAGGTTCCACAGCAAGAACTCGAAACCTAACCACAAGGTTACAAAGCTCACATTATAGTAACCATAATGTACAATCTACAATCCGGACTAACAAAATTCTGGTATAGAAACAAAGCTCTCCGCTAGCATATAAAGCCTGGACTAGCAGAGAGGAAACCACCAGGATCTAGAAACCAGAAATATCACACATGAAAGCATGCAGAAAAATGTTTTTATTCTAAATGACAAAAAGAACAGAAAGCACGAGCTTTGACAAATGAACTCACAGTATATATATCCCTTTCAGTTGCAGATGCAAAAACAGTTTTGACCAAATCAATTGCTTCTGATTCCGAGAGTGGAGTAACAGCATCCTGCACAGGTTATACCATAGGATTTAAAACCAAAGGGGCAGAGAATATGTTTTGACGCAAAACGTGTAAGCAGAATCAAAGGTCCACCTGGGCAGGCAATAAGAGTGGGCTGGGTGACTTCAGTTGGTTATCCAGAAAAGGCATGATCAGTGTGGAACCAGATCCCTGAGAGCTATACCCAACCCTCTCATAGGAGCCAACTGCATCATATGTAAAGACACAACCCTTTCCTGCAAGGGTAGACCAATATCAATAATTTCTTCATGAATGAAATAAGGAAAGTGGCAGGAAATGATTGAAACTTCCAAATAATTACCTTCACTATCAAGGCCACCTAAGACATTGAATGCATAATAAGGAAAGAAACGTTTGTAGTACAAGGTATTGGAGAGCAATTGAGCCATGGCAGGGCAGCTCATTTGTTTGTTGTGTTGATGCTGATAAATCTGTGAAACACAAAAGATCAAGATACAACATCAACTCCAGAATGTCTCAAAATATTAAACTAGGTACACCATAGATTGCTGGCTGCAAAAAAAATCTCACAACTGTAAAACCAACAAAGTTTGAAGTACCAGCATTGGTTTCAAAAGAAACTCATAAGGTTAGACATTTCCACTGAATTTACATCCCAGCTACGAATCATGACAAATTAAACACAATAAGAACTTGCAACAATGTATCTGTGACCACAACATGTTCAAAAATTGGTACGTTTAGTGTAACTTAACATCCTAACAACAGCATTTCATACACTGGATATATTTGATGAATCACAAATAATATTATGGGGCAGTTAAAACAGCAGATAATACCCAATGTATCCATAGCTATTATACAAAATGCTATGCTCAATAGCACAAGAGGTTTGTGTCACTAGATAAAAGATCAGTAATTATGATCATTCCAATACAACATATCTCACTCTATAAGAAACTGAAAGCGGATATGTATCAAAACCCACATACCAAGTGCCTAGCCGACAAGTGCTTTTGCAAAGCTTTGACATCAGCCTGGAATCCAGAAGATGCCATTACAGCCTTGTCTGCCCTGCAAGTCCCACCAACGGCATACACATAAGAAAAACAGTTTTTGAGCACATGTTTATCCCAACATAAGTGTCCACAAGCTCACACTTAGACGAAAAGCACCCTTGTTTGACAGACACACAAAGGTCATTCAAATTCCCAACAAATAGTTTGGGTAGCATAGGTCAAATATACCACACAAATTAGTATCAACTAAACTTACTGTCATATGCAAAGCAGAAAAGCTTGTTATGGTTGCTCTGGTCTATGATTATGTATCGAAATTTTGTATCATGAATTTCACCCGAAGTCCATGTCTTTGTTAACCAAATACTGGCCAGCATTTCCCAGTATAGGACACATTGAGAGCGACCCAAAGATGTCGGATGCAGCATCATACTATAAAAAACACTAATTTAACCCCACTGTCCAACTTAAAATGCCCCAATCATAACAACGAACATACCCACAAATTGATCTAAGAGCAATTACTACTAGGCCAGTGAAGTTACTAGGTATTTGACCAATTTATGAACTAAAATTCAACCCCCAAACCACAATCTACAAATTCCAATAAAAAATACATGGGCAATTGTTTTTGTGCCACAGATAGGAACCAAATCATCCGAAAACACCTGAAGTCCAAACATTCAACACAGTGCAGGAAAGGAAAACAGAGGGAGAGCTTAAAATTGGCAGTTTTGGGAGTAGTCGCGGGGGAGGTTATTGTAGCCAGTGGACATACGCGTATCGGCGGCGATGACGCAGTAATTGGCTCCAGCAATCGCCACACAAGATCTTCATCGCACAATCACAGTCACAGGTCAATAGAACATAGCGTTAGCGTCAGGAGAAGAATAAAAACCCCAAAAAACAACAACAAAGAAACAGAAGATCGGGGCAGAAAGAGAAGGAGAGAAAGTGTACCCTCCATTGTTGTCGTAAGGATTGAAGCTAGCTTGTTGCTTGGTCATGGTGAAGGGTGAGAGAGTGAGCAGATGGAAGAAATCGGGAGATAAGACGAGAGCTAGGGCGTGAAGAGGAGGAGCAAAATGAGCTTCTTTTTATTGTTCTTCGGCTACAGATCTGTCTCTCTCCTGGCTTTCCCAACAAGAAAGAAACTAAACATTTATAGGGAAAACGGCGTCGTATTATTTTAGAGCATGTTTGGTTCTTGTGAGGTTCCAATTTAGCCCATGAAGTGTCTTTTTGTTCCAAATTAGCCTATAAAATTTGTTTTGTTTTAATTTAATTCTTGAAATATACACTTCTTTTTAATTTAGTTTTCGAATAATGCATTTTGTTTCAATTTAGTTTCTTAAGTATGTTAATTTATGTTTGAGTCTTCATTTTCACAACTAAATTAAAACAAAATAATATATTTAGAGGCCTGAATTGAAACGTAACATGTTTCAAAAATTAAATTGAAACAAAATAACATAGCGTAGAAAGTAAACCGAAACAATATGTTTTAGAGAATAAATTTGAACATATTCATTCTGAAAAAATTGAACATATTCCAAAATGCAAAGTTATTTAAGATCGAGTATTAAAATATAGAACTTAAAATATATTTTTTTCTTGAATATTTGGGCATAAAGAGATCCAAAACGAAGTCATTTTAGGAGCATTAATAATTGTAGAAGTTGTTTAATTCAATTTGGCTAATAGAATTGTCCGACCGATCGCACAATTTAGAAGAGAAAAATTGACCCTAGTACCTTCACTTGATCGGTCTCATTCCAAACAACTTCAAAAAAACTAATACAAAAATATCGTCTAATCGATCTATCAAGTGAAACCGACAGACCGAGCATACTACTTTACTGTAGCCTGTAGACAACTCTATCACCTCGGGCGCTCGTCCGATCGCAATGATAGCCCATTGTGAATGATCTAATCGATTGAATTATTTGACACGTCATAGACAAATGTATAGTTATTTAAATTATAATTATAATGATAAACCGTATTATAATAATCTGGTTGAAAATGGTGATGAAAGAGATGCAAATAAATGGTTAAGGAGAAAGAATAATTAGAGGGTGGTGTAATGGACAAGGTGCTAACATGGATACTCACATTCTTCGTCCTCATAGCTCTTCTCGCCATTCTCGGTCAGCAGGTACCAATCTCATTACCATTCATTCATTGATTGATCTGCAATTAATTATCTTAATTAATTGTTCCTTGCATTGCAGCTCATTTGCTTGACGGATCTCGAGTTCGATTACATCAACCCCTACGATTCTGCTTCTCGCATCAACTACATGTTCTTCCCCGAATCCATCATTCAAGGTGTCCTCTGTTTCATGTACCTCGTAACCGGCCACTGGTCCATGCTTCTCCTCTCTCTCCCCTACCTATATTACAATGTCAGATTGTAAGTCACTCATTTTCCCATTTCCATGATTGTTTCTTTCCTTTTTTGATCTGGGTTTTGCCAAAAATGTATTGGGTTTTTAGTTAATTTTACACTTACCCATTGTGACAGTGTATTAGAATTGCTCATTCATGATCTCAGTTCTCTTCTAATTTGGGGAAATTGTTGATTTTTGTGTTTGTGTGGTGTGGTGCATTTACATTTTGGAATTAGATATATGTGTTTTGTATTCATGAATGCTTTAATGCATAATGTGGGAGTTGGATTTAATTTAGGATTGTTCTTTTATGTAGTAAGTGATTCTTCTGAGAATTGCCCATGGAGGAGAGGTATTTTTGGGGGAACTTCATCACTGTTGTCGTCATTGAATGTACTAATAGGTAGATGACCTTCTGAAGTTTGAGACGTTAATGGAGGATACTTTAGGATCAGTTATATTTGCCTTAATTGGTGTATGTGTTGCGCACGGGCTGACCTTCTCTTGTAACTTGAAGTTGCTAATACTTCAGCGTCGTGTAGATGTTCTTTTTTTAATGTCCATGTGGGTGATCTTAGCTTAATTTGAAGCATGCAGAAGAACTCGCCCTTAGATACACTTGTCGGGCATTGAACTTGACAAGACATTGTGTTTTAGCGTTTACAAGATGAAACCTTTCAAGCAAAATTGCTTCTTGGGGGCTCTACTAATTCAGTTCTGTCAATGTCAAGTGTTCACGCTTACTCTTACTCGAGACCCTTACTGGACCGTGCACCCTTTTACATCATCTTTTTGTGAAACTCAAAGTGTTATCTGTAAGGAAATTAATATGTTGTTATAGCAGCAAACATTAGATGCATCTAATATGCTATATATGCATGATGGTTGTCATTTGAAATATAAAACGATCTAGAGACTGTTTCATGACTAGCCTATTCTCCAATTAACCAGCTGATTGCTCTAATACACTTGAAATCCCGGTTTATATATGACTCCATGATCAGGTATTTGCAGAGAAAGCACTTGGTAGATGTAACCGAGATCTACAACCAGCTGAACTGGGAAAAGAAGCAACGGCTTTATAAGCTATTCTATGTTATTAGCCTATTACTTCTTTCTCTGTTCAGGTATATATTCTCTTGCGCTTTTAGCAATTTTTATTGCATTCTTGACGGAAGTTAATTTCCTTTCACATTGACATATACCTATGTGTTTAGATTGCTTTGGAGTGTCGGGGAAGATGAAGAGTAATATGTGTTCAGTTCCGCTATCTAGTCTTGTCCACAGTGAGTTCCTGGAACATCAAATTTAGCCCGTCATATTATATGTGAAAGTACAAAGATCATAAAAATGGAATGACTAAATCGTGCTGATTAGCATTTATCTTTTATTGGTGCTAGATTCTTACGACGGATGATCCATGATGCAAACTCTCGGGAACTGGAAGGACATTATGTTGCTACATTCTTATGACGACGGATGGACTCGAATTCAAAGATGCATTTTGTGAGTAATTTTTAGAAGAAGAAAAGATAATAGGTATGAGTGATTTGCATTGACAGGTACAGATATTCCTCAAGCACTTGATTTGATTTTTTATTTTCCAGTTTTTGACATTAATTCCTGTAAAACAATATTTCATATTCAAATTTGAAGATACTATACAAATCTTATTATAATACATCTAATGACAAAGCAATTTATAAAATACAAGCTGAGACAGGATTATTGACCATAACAAGCCTTAACATGAAAAAAAAATTAAGACCCCAAAAAACTGTAATGAAAGTACATACATACAACCAAAATTAAACATATATATTCAAAACTAGATTGTACTTCAGCTGCCATCTTCAAAAACTTAGAACAACTTATCATTATATAATTCCTCTCTCCATTTCCTATGCACCTTTGCTACGAACTCCTCTATGTCCCTCTCCAAGTTATCATCACAATCGCCAATGTCACTATCATCACTATCATCATCATCGCTATCTTCATCATAACCATCAAGATTGCGAGACCAATCACTATCTTCATCATCACTACTACTCCAGCTTTCATCACTGTACCCTTCGTCAGAGCAACTAGCTACTTGTTCAGTATTAACCTTCACCTCGTCGTCAGCACTCTCTCCATCGAATGATGGCTTAGGATTACAAAAAAGAATTATCATAATCACCGCACTGAGCACAAAAAACACACAAACTTTACTTGATTTCACTATGACAATGAACTCGTACGTAGAGGTAAGCAAGGATCGAGGTTTAGGAAGATAACACGGCAAAGAAAAAGAGACCAAGAAAATGGAGTAAATTGTTGGAAAGAAGAGAAGAAACAGAACTAACAATGTAGATTTTGTAGTTACTAGACTCATGCCCTCTAGCTTTTCTCCTTTTAGTTTGGTTTATGTAAAACATAAAGGTGTTTCATGCATATATATACAAGTTGATGGGTGAAACTGAAAGCAAACTTTCTTTCTTTAATGGCAAGAAATTTTCCAGGAAAGTTACATGGATTGAAATTCTGTATGGGTCAATGATTGTTGCAAGCCAGCTTTTAGTTTTCTGTACTTGGCAGGACATTTTTTGGCTCACTCTGTTATTTTCAGATGAGTATATACATATACATATATACATTCAAATAGCATTGAAATGCATTTTTATGCTGTTAAATATTGTCCTATTACTTTGGAAGAAGAAATTTATTTGCCAGTTCAAAGAAAAGGTTAAGAATGTTTTCAAAGCATTCTCTGAGACAAAATATTCCAGAGTATATTCCACTGATAGTGAAAATTGTTCCAACTGTCTTTACTATCTGAAGTCTTGGCTTTACCACCAAGACACAACAAGCATTGGCTAAAAATTCGAATCTCCTTGTTCGATCGAAAAGCGCGTAATCATAAATTCATGAAAACAATGAGACAAATGTAGAGGAAGAGGAAGAACATAACAGTTTCAGAGACGTGCTTAGCTTAGCTTAGATTCTAATCAGATGTATCTTCCTAGTTCCTACAGAACAAGCAAACTGGATCCAGCTGAAGATGAAAACACGTATAGAAAAAAAATAAGAAAAAACTCCTTCAGCCTAAATTAAGTCGTGATCTACAAATAATACAGGAGAAAGCAAGAATCTAATTGAACTCGGGATAACGTAGTAGAGATAAGGTTCCTTGCAGTGGTCAGCGTGGAGTGGCAGAATTGGAGCTATATAGCTTGTCGTAAATTTAGGCACCGGGCAAGGATATGTTGATGTCGGTGGTTGACTTTCTTGACTCCTGCATGGAGTGCATGTTCATCCAGCTCTCTCTTTGGATGGAAGATGGAGAGCCTATGTCAGGAATTTGGACGCCTGAATTCTGATGATGATGACCGAAACCACCGATGACTTGTTCTTTTTCTGCAACAGAAGAAGGTAGTGAAGCAGTAACAGTATGTTCTGGCGCAGTGTCGGTTTTGGGCTGCCTTTTATGTTTGGGCTCCTGCTGGGTGCCAGTCAGAAAACTGCCTACCACAACCTGATATAATAAGAGGTCAGAATAATACAACCAGCTGGTTATTGGTTTCAAGACGACAGTGCAGCTATCGTCATCAGTCATCACCACCAAATCGTTTATCTTGGATATAGTTTAATAATGCTATAAATAAAAGTCTACGGCACTCATTTTGGGGGGCGCAGTTAAGAAAGTAGGACACTCGTTTTAGAACAAAGAGTATCAAAATTGATTACTAATGCAATGTTTATCTCGGAGATGGTCCAATAATGCTATAGATTTAAATCCATCCAAGGGTAACTAGCGAATGCCAGCAACAGCGAAAAATTAGAAGTGAAGTTGAAAGAGCATTTTCTGACTACGGAGGAATATCATGAAAATCGAGCAAAGATGTTACCTGTACAGGACTAGCAGCTATTAGAAGTCCAGCAACCCCTCCCCCTACAACACGACCATCGGGGCTTGCTAAGGAGCCACTCATTCCACCTGACCTGCTCCTTGTTCCTTGACTCTCAGTAGGCATAAATGATCCAGACAAAGAAAGTATTTCAAAAATGCCCTGAAAGAAAATAGTAAGAGATTAAATTTCTTCTATATATGAGTTTAGAAACTCAGAACAAACTCAATCTGATTTGAGGATAACCGATGTTTGCAAGACATACGCGAGGAGAAGAGTTAACATCCGAAAACAATTTTATTCTTATCAATTTTACTACTATCACAGACGTGGCCTATTAGTACCACCAGCATATATCAGCAAGTACCAGATGGTGTTTATCATTATACTTCCACGACATACTTTCTTGCAGATGTTACTTTCTTGTGTTTTTCTTCTTCTAAAAAGTAACAGACTTAACAGTCAAAAAACTTATCAGCCTAGAACCATTCACTTGGTCCTATGATTTGACTACCCAAAGTCATCTGCAATACAATTAAAATATCGTCAAATTCGCCTTTTCCCATGTTTTAGTCTTTAGATGCCAAAAGACATGATTCACCAACACGAATGTGCCTTATTATCATCTTACGAATTCAATAGTTGGCATTGCCGATGTGAATTGTATAAATAGAAAAGCATAAACCTGTTCAGCAGCCACTAGAATGCATACAACGGAAACATGAAGTGAAACTATGCACAAGAACTGCACAATTTCTGCATTAAATTTACATGGTGAAATAATAGTAAGTTATTTGTATTTTTTTGTCTCGGATGACGTGAAAAGGTGACATACCTCATATGTCAAAGTACCTCCAGAGGAATCAGGCTGGCGAAGAGTCACATTTGAAATAACCCCATTAGCAGATAGGATGCATATAGCACGAGGTCCTTGTTGAGAAAATGAAATAACCTTCATCGTCACATCCTTTAAAAACCAGAGAAAACAATAAATGATACGTCAGATGTAAATTAACAATCATCTCATATCAAGAAAAGAAAATGTTATATTCTCCCTCGGTCCCAGAATTAATGTCCAATATATTTACATTTTTAGCAAGAAATGAGGACTAAAGCCTTAGCGGATCTACTGCTGCTAGTGCATCTCTTTCCACTACACACCCGCTAAATGTCACAATAACATTGAAGTTAGTTAGGTATGAGTTACCAACAACATTCTTGGTTTGAGGTAGTTACAACCACTTATTTGGATCATTAAATTTTAGAATGTAGGTTAATATAGATTATTCCTAACAATTTTATGGTCAAAATAAACTCATGTTTGGTGGATCAAAATTTAGGCTAAAATGGTAGGAAATGAGAGACCTTTAATATAAAAACAAACCTCCTTTTCATGTTGCTGCATGATAAACATAATGAAATTTCATCAAAGGGTAAAAAAAGATTATTTAGGGTAGATTTTCGTTCCATAGAAGAAAAGGACCACAGTAAAAATCTTTACTTAGTCGCCGCATGACAAACCAAATAAGGATACAACAACAACAAATACCGTTTTACGTCAATCCTCTAGCAAAACTCACTGAGATTTTGGTTCAGCATTCATGTAGGTTTTCAAATAAGGATCATGATTCATTCAATTACTCTTCAAGCTACCAACCAAATTCCCAGACAACGTACTTTGAAACATCCTTTGGTTAGGCATATATTTACTGTATACAGCTATTTATCTAGCAGGAGATTCATTATTTACAATCTAGAGTTGTATATTAATTTTTTATAGTATATGAAGAAAAATAAGGTAAGAAAGAAGTCAATGTTGAGAATCAAGCATTGAATAATCAAACACGCTTTGTTGTTTTAGTGATTTATTTGAAGTGTAAAACGATATTGAAAACAATACAACAACATGACAAATTCTTTCCTAGCAAAAAAAACAAGTTCATGTATTTAACACAAGGCTTGGTCAAGAAGAACTATCTTCCATCAGAAATTAAATTTTTGAATGTAGATAAATGTAGCCTTCCAGATTGCACATATCAACATACCTCACCAGCATTGACGGTGATAACATGGGGCATAAAGCTTGAACCGACAGAGCATGGGGCAGGCAACTCACCTACAAGCAACGCAAAAGAAAATGTTAATCCTGTAATTGTAATACAAAAATGAGAAGCTCCTATTTTCTGTATTCACTGAAACTCTCTTCATTCCATAGGTTATAGGTAAATAATGGGTTTATTTTCAACGGTGAGTGCAGTAAATTTCACAAAAATAACAATTATTGTGACAGTGATCAGTAATCCTTGTACATATTTATAAATCTTATTTCATACCAAGACAACACCACAGGCTGCAATATGTTTGGAATGGAAGGTTAACGGAAAATAAGTACTTGCATCAAAAGACAAACCATCTTCTAACAATTAACAGTTGTTAAATTACAAAATAAAAATGAAACAGCAGTTAACAGAATGTCGAACTTCTTAACTAATAATGACAATATATTAATATGCGAGGAAATGACAAAAACCACTACAATGTTCATAAATCAAAGCATTAACTCTCAGATTGAGATTTTATTATTAAGAAAATCTAAACCTAATTTCAGCAGCGCAGTAAAACAAGCTTATTTGACATGTTCAGAAGAAAATTCAAGTTTTTTGTGACACTATCCAATCAGAATACCTGACCACCCACTATAACCAAAAATGTTTTAGTAAATGTAAGTTTATACATTTTACACAGTTTCATTACCTTTTTCCATCAGAAACCAGTAAAGAGAAATAAAAAACAGGTAACGACAATGCATAGGTCTACCAGTTCTTTGAACGATGCTAATTTAGTTAAGTTCAAAAATATTATTCACCAATCATCCAACGGGAGCACAGATAAAAGGCATCCATCCACACATTCTCTCAAAACACTGCATATATGATCTATTGTATTCATAACAATAATTATGAAATCGATCCAATTTAAACCCACGTAACCTTGAAGCTTTAAACATCCGTGTTGTGACACTATCAACTACAATCAGATGCATAGTCCCAAACTTCTTCTATTCTACTAACTTTTAATAATTAAACTATCGCTTAAAGTGAAAAAAAATCATCTTCAATTTCAAACCACTCATGGTCTCAACTCATAATATGAAGTCAACTTTTGATTTCCAACTCATTTAAGAGCTTGACTGTTTTATGATGACCTCTCCCATATACTATATGAAAAGTCATTATAAAGGTACAGTAACAGTAATAATCTCCTATGTTTAAGATTGTAGACAATTAATAGTAGTGCACTTGAGTAGTTCCTGTCAAGTGTTCAATAATAAGAGAACTAATGATGTTTATGACGTACAGTATATTAATAGTAGAAGATAAGCACTTTATATAGGCTGTTGTAAGAATAGACAAACACAAAAATTGGAAAAAGGCATAACCAAAGGTTTAACCTACTGAAACAACTAAGGCATAGTCAAGGAATTCTAATCATCCGAACACTAAGCATTGGGTCCGATCAAACTGGTATCCTAACAACCACTTCAGATGCCAAATGACTTTTCTCCGTAGTCACACAGTCGAGTCTGTGTGACAAAGCAACAATTCCCATGGAATTTAAGAGTGTCAAACTAGAGCTTAAGAGTGAATTATTTAAGAAATTCCTATAGTAGGAAGCATGCGAACATGCAATAATGCTTTTATAGTAATTTAGGTTAAACTCCAAGAAGTTGTGTCCCGAAATGAATCAGGAGTGGAACTTTGGAAAGGTATCAACATATTTCCTTTTCAAGCTCAAACCTTAACAACCATTACCAATCAAGCAACGTTGCACCTTCTAACAGGCTTAATCAGCTTCAGGTATTTCAGTGCATTTTGCAATAAGATTCATAAAAGACAACATCTAGCAATCCTAAGCCACAGGAGGAATATTCTCACACTCTCAAGTCTCAACTCAAACCAACCCCACCAGAACCCACCTTTTCTTTATTCACAGAAGAAGCATTATACTTCCAAAACTGAACAATCCCATATCAATATATCATACAAGGTCCCACACAAAGAACCACCATCAAAATTTAATTTCATAGAAGGAACTTTTCAAATCAAAGTTTGATTTAAACTATCGTAGAGTGGTTCCATAGCCAAAGACTGAAAGAGTAGTTTTGCTATCAATAACAGATATAAAGTATAAATGTTAATGAATACCACACAGCAAAGCATGCTAAAACTAACCAACAGTCAGCAACTTACATTAAAAAAGTTGGTTTGGGTACTAAATGACATTACCTATACTCCCCAGATCAACTCTCTTTTGTTGCTTGTTTTCGGACCCAGCTGGCCGCCCTCTACCCCGCTTCCCGGTTGAGTGGTCACCAGCAGGCGGAGCTGAGGACGAAATGGGTACCGGAGACAATGCCACAGGACCGGGGCCAGTCCCATCTGGTCCATACTTCCTCGGCCTCCCTCTCTTCTTCTTTTTCAGTGATCCAGCCATCCCTAAACCCATTGGAGACGTACCCATGGCCAGTGATCCACTAACCTGGCTCGGATTCTGGCTCGGGTTTTCAGTCCTTGGTGCCACATGATAGGCTGATGGAGCTTCTGCTCCTATCACTGTAACTCCTGAACTCATGCCTTCCATTCACAGAATCTAAATATTTTGCAAAGTTACTACCTTTACCAATCACTGTTTCCAGTATCTGCACCAGACAAATTCATCAAAAAAATCAGAACCAAATGTCAAATGAATCTAATGGTCAAGCGAATCTGAAAAAATAAAAACACTACAATTACTCCAAACCCATTGTTTAGTTTAATCTTCACATGGACACACTTAGAAAATAAACAACAAAATCAGAAACCAGAACCTTCAAATCACTAGAAATATACTTCAAACCCCAACATTTCCATCAGAATAATACCTATTTACCTCATACCAAAAATAGCAGAAAACCCAGAAGAATCCCAAAAATAGAAAAACAAAAGTCCTCATACGAAACCTGAGATTCGTCAAAATCCCACAAAATATCAGGTGGAAACCACTCATTTCCTTCAATTCCAGAGACAAAAACACCAAAACTCAAGCCAAAAACGCCATACAAAATATTTACTAAAAAAACCCAGAAAATTATCAGTACAAAAGGTTTCTCAAAACTCAAAATCTTACTAAGAAGGACCAAAGATCATGACCTGAAACTGTTACTTTCACTCTCCAATTACCTTCTTGCTCAAGCTTCAACCCGCGTCAGACCATTCACATTCCCAGAACAGTGAGTCTCAGAGAGTACTTCACCAGTTCCTCTCGCTTGCACTCCAACGGATCAAAGCTTCCCGAGAAAGCCACCGAGAAACAGACTGTTTGTTTCTCGAGAAACCGACTTTCCGGGAAAACAAACACCGGATTCCAGTTGCCGCTCGCCGGATTTGCTATGCTGTCTGAAAGCAGAGACTGTTTGGGGAAAAAATAAAAATAAAATTGGTAAGAGTGAAAATAATTACCCGTATATAAAAAAAATAAATTACACAAATACAAAAAAAAATATTTTAAAAAAAGGAAAGACAAAAGAAATTAAAACAATTATTACCAATTAATTGATAAATCCGATAAAATGCAATTTGGTTAAGAAAAATTTGACGTCCGTGAGGGAATTAAATTTAAAATATACTGACATATTAAAGACGAAGGGGTAGAACGGTAATTTCATGAGAAGGAAATGAGGAAAAAAAAGTAAATTGCTTTTTAAATTGATTTTAATTTTATTACCATTTAAAGCTGAAAAAAGTGCTGTTGGCGGGCCGAACTTTTCGTTGCCGCTGACCTGTTTTTTTTTATCTGTTTTGTCCTTTTTTGCCAAATAAACGATGAGGGTTTGAAATCTCCAGTTTGCCCCTGATTTTGAGAGGTAATTACTGGTTATGCCACTGTTCGGTTCGTGTCTAGTAATGTGTTGGTATGTTGGTGACGGCGATAGTTTCGCCTGCCCGTGACGGAGGGGCCCACGTGGAGAGAATCTGGTGGATATCGATTGTGTGTAGGGAACAGAGTGACCGGCAGTTTCCGTTTTGGGAAAGTCACTTTCCTCGCACGTGGGAGACATACAGCTTCTGAAAATATCTGTAATCTATACTTTATATAAAACCTAGATTTTATAATGAATTATAGAGAGAAACCTCATAATTAAATTATTTATTAAAAATAATTTAATCAATCTATTTATTAAAAA
>JAYMSY010000159.1:0-14859 GCA_036897685.1 Monsonia emarginata | reverse complement strand
ACCACATAAATTCTTGTGTTCTTGTGTGATGGCTAGGCCCATGCTAAATTAAGATATAATTATTATGGAGCCTCTGTTAGTAAATGGTCCATATGGTAGGGCCTGCCTTAAGAAACTAAATAAATGAATTTGTGTCCCTTGAACATAAATGTTACAAATTATTTGTTCAAAAAACATATGGTAATGAAAATATGCTATCAAACATACCTTCAGTTCAACCGGCTGAAATATCTATTTTTTGGATGTTCACACTTCACAGATACATTGTATTGTTTGCATTTGTGTTGATAGTTTGCTGAAAGCTCTTGTCAAGTGTGTTGCCGACCTTGACCTTCCTGTGTTCTTTTTGCTTCTTTATTTTGAAACTATTGTCACAGGGCAGAAAAGACTTCGGTCCTTACTACACTAATTAAGAAGACAAATGCTCAGGAAATGAAGTGGATTGTCATGATAATTCTTAAAGGTGCTTCCTGCCCTAGTGATTCCACAATCTCTGTTTGTTGTGCACAAGTTCTAACTATGATTGTAAATTCTTATGTAGATCTGAAGTTGGGAATTAGTGAGAAGAGTATATTTCATGAGTTTCATCCGGATGCTGAAGACTTATTTAACGTTACCTGTGACTTAAAATTGGTTTGTGAAAAGCTGAAAGATCGAAACCAAAGACATAAGCGCCAGGTGCTTCACAAAAACTGTTGCAGCTTCCCAATCCTAAGTTTATTTATACATGTATGGCATAATACTAGTATATCTTCCGTAGTACTTAAAAAATATTTTTATGTTGAGTCATCACTGTATGCCAATCTGTTGTGAAGAATACATACCTGCCATAGCTTTAAAAGCCACAGATTACTCTTTGCAAGAAATTGATCAGTGTTAATGCATAAGATATGTGGCATATGTCAATGCTTGCAAATGTGAATTTAAGAAGTGTGACTGTTAGTAGGTAGGTTTGAGAACATAAATCACACATGTTTTAACCTTGCTGTTAGAAATGTGTGATCTACTACTACCGTTGAATTGATTGCAGATCTGTTGTTTTTTATCATAATGATGACGATGACGACGACAATGGCAATGATGACAGCATCATTATCATAATCCTTATTTCATGACCCTCTCCGTGACATGCTGTAATTATGTGATGGAGTCATAAGCATTATTTTGATTACTCTTTTTGTTACAAGCTGTAGTGGAGTTGGCTGTTGCTTTTTATTTTTATTTGAATGTATGTATACATGTACGTGTGTACATAGTGCTCTTTCTATATACTCACCAATCTAGGGGTAGAGATAAATTCAATTCCTTTGTTCATTGTTTTGTCAGATGTACATGTTTTGTTGGGCTTCTTGTTAAGGGTATTATGTGCTAATGGTATGTGTTGCTCACGTATTAACTTTTATATATGTTATTCTCTAAAAGGACATTGATGTTGGAAAAGCTGTGCGCCCTCAACTTGCTATGAGAGTTGCTAATGCAGCTGCTGCATGGAAAAAGGTTTTGTTATCTTTTTTAGAGATATACTCGTGATGTAAAGTTTTTGAGTCATCTGACATTTAGAAGGTGTTTGGAATAGCTTCTCAAAAATAATTTATAATCCATGGACTATAATTCTCTGCTTCTTTTTTTTATTTCCGATCAAGGTCGGTATTACAATGATATTATGGGCTTCACAACTGAGGGCAGCCCTCCCCAGAACTCACACACTCAAGAGTTGCATTCTCGGGAGTAGCCCAACTTCAACAACTTTTAATTGTACCAAACACTTAACTAATGAATTTGGTGACTATATTCCAGGTTGACCAAATTGTATTCTAATCCAAACACTCTCTTATACCTCTATCTTTCAAGTACCTTGATATAACATCTGGGATCATCTACTGAATTTATATTTATGTCCAATTTAACAAATATAGTTGGTATCAATATTTATTCTCCGTTGTACTAGATAGCTTCTTTGTAGATTTCTAGGTCAAGTTGTATATCTTTGTTTCATATTTTCAGTAATTCCTTTTCATAATTTCATTTCATCCATCTAGCTTCATGGCAAAGAAGTAATTGTTGAGTGTAAATTTGATGGTGATCGCATCCAAATTCACAAGAATGGATCCGAAATACACTTTTTTTCAAGGTAAGAACACTTAGATCCAGTTCTGCACTTTTTACAACCTTCAGTTCTATTATTTCCTAAAAGTGGTATATTTTTATGGTATTGCTTAGATGCAGTCGTTCTGAATTTGAAGTTTTCAGCACGATTTGTGAGCACAGTTTGTTAGATTTCAAGTATTCATAGAAAGGATTTTTTTTGCTACTTTCTTGGTTCCAAAATCAATGTCCAACTTTCTTAATTTGGATATCCCAAAAAAAGGCTCATGCATAAAATATCACTAATATGATTCTTATGATTAAACTACAACACTTAGAGGGTTAGAACTTGGGAGGGCACAACGGCACGTTAAAATGGACACATAAATTATGCTCTTTGATTTTTCAGAGTTTGGTAAATTCAGTTTGCTTAGCTTCACTATGTTTTCTGGTTTGGTTTAATTTATAGTTGTATCATTGGTACAGGAACTTTTTTGATCACTCTGAATATGCACCTGCAATGAAGCATTTAATTACACAAAATATTGTGGTTGATAGGTATGATTTCATTTTACCTTTTTATTTTGAAGCTATGTTATTTACAAGCATCTCTCAACATGATATACCCATGTTATTTGTGCGGGATGTCACGTACAATCTTACACTTTGAGAATGAGATTCAATACTATCTAGACTGAGGGATATTAAGGAAAATTGGGTGAAATAGAAGGAAGTTCTTGGGGTCCTGTATATTGTCAGAGTCATACAGTCGGTATGGCTCAATCCTTGATTTGATTGGATTCTGTTAGAGAATAAGGTTTCTTGGATTTGAAATGACCCCTGAAGAAATCCGCAAACAAACAGATAACTGTTGAGCATATCTTACACCTATGAACTTTTTTTGTGTTGTAAGTTGTAACATATACCGTGGCACGCCAAACAAGAGAAAGGTAATAGAAATTTATCTGTTGTTTCTTAACTTTTCCTCTTTTCGTATGTCTCCCTTTTGTTTGTTTCCCAACTAAAATTGCATATGGTATGTGCACACTTGCTTTATATATATTTCCGCTGTTTATTAGGTGTATACTTGATGGAGAAATGTTGGTATGGGACACATCTCTGAACCGCTTTGCTGAGTTTGGCTCAAATCAGGAAATAGGTTTATATGCCATTTTTACCTATAATAGTTTTTCATTTTACATGCTTTGTTCATATTCTGTTTGGCTATGTTCGTTTTTTTTCTCTCAGAGAATAATATGTTGTGTTTGCAGCCAAGGCAGCAAAGGATGGACTTGACAGCGACCGTCAGGTTTTATTGTCAAACATCTGCTGTTACTAGTTATCATGTTGGTGCGAGTTATATTGAAATTAATTGTTGTTCCCTTCATGCAGCTATGCTGTATCCTTTTTGTCTCTGACTTCCCCAAAGGTTGAGGCCTGCAACCAGCTTTTCAGGTGCTTTGCTTTGGTTATGGTTACCGAACATGCAGGGAAATGATTCAAGTTAATTTGTTTACCTTGACGTGAGACTGTCTAGATGTTGCATTTGATATTCTTTATATTGGAGATACTAGCGTCATTCACCAAACCTTGAAGGAACGACATCAGCTTCTCCAGAAAGTTGTGAAGCCTTTGAAGGGTCGGCTAGAAATCTTAATACCTGATGGTGGTCTCAATAGTCACCGTCCTGCTGGTAACGAATGTGCCTGAAGTTCATATTTTGTTTATTTAAGAGAGAGATTTATGAACCTCAGAATGATAGCAAATTCTGCAACAGATTTGCAGAACATTTACATTCTGCTTCTGAAAAAGTATCAGTTGTTTTGAAACAAAAAATGTAAACGAGGAACTGCCTAAACCCTCTCACATATCTTATTTTTGCTGTTCGTACAGGTGAGCCTCGTTGGTCATTTATCGCTCACAATGTGTATGAGGTTGAGAGGTTTTTCAAAGAAACCATTGAGAATAGGTCAGGGTTATTTGCTATTTGTTTTTGGTCCGACAAACATATCCGGCCATTTACTAGTTACTATATCCAAGTCTCTTCTAGGTAATAATGTAGAGTATAAACTTTCCTCTTGTGATTGATATTTAGGCATAAATTGCTGTGAAAGTTATTTCGTATCCATTTGTGCATTCTGTTGGATGCGCTATGTTGGGACTTGGTTTAAATGTAGCTCAATTGTGGTAAATGTAGATATATATTGTCTTAGATCAGCATTGCTCTATGTCACTAAAAATAGATTTAGATGACCCGAATTATATGTTTACTTGGTTTATTTTGCATTAAATTGTATTTCAATCTTTCAGAGACGAAGGAATTGTTTTAAAAGACCTTGGTTCCAAATGGGAACCAAGTGACCGGAGTGGAAAGTGGATGAAGTTGAAGCCTGATTACATTCGTGCTGGTTCTGATTTGGATGTTCTTATCATAGGTTCGTTTATCTTTTATCATTCACTTTAGTTTCTTCCAGACCAATAAGCTGCACTATAAAACTTTCTCAGCGTTGGTCGTTCTGTAATAGGAGGGTATCATGGCTCTGGGCGTCGCGGTGGAGAGGTAACATCATCACCCTTCTTAATTTGGTGCTATCCGCCCTATTTGTATTTATATAAAAAATTAGGTAGGTATACTGTTTGATTCTCAGGTTGCTCAATTCTTGGTGGGCCTTGCTAAGCGTTCAGCCCCAAATGCATATCCTAGACGGTAGGTATTTGCTTGTTCAAGTGAGTCTCAATTTTCATTTCTTCCCTTTAAGCTATTTTCCTTTCTCCTTGGTGATACTAGTAAATTTTTCGTGTAACAGCTTCTCTTAGATCCTGCTAGCTATAACTTGTTAATTTTTCTTTTCATTGGGTATACGGTTTTCACGTATGTTGCGAAGAGAGATTCTAATATGCTTAGGGTAGACCTGCGTGCAGTCTGCATCAACATTTCCATGTGTCATATCTTCCCATGTCGTTTCCACATCTAGTAAAAGAAACATTCGTAATAAAATGCAACTTACAGGCATAGGAAGGCTCTCTCTCTCTCTAGCTGCTTTCAGAAGATACGGGTGGAATTTGGAGTAGTTCATTTTTTTCTTTTGTTTGTGACTTTGCTTGTAAATGACTCTGCCACTGGCTTTTCTTGTCGTTTTGCTGCAGTTTTATATCCTTTTGCAGAGTGGGTACTGGGCTCTCTGATGATGAGCTTGATGCCATTGTTACAAAATTGAAACCTTATTTCAGGTAAGCTATTTATGTGATTGATGTTACCAACAACCTTACTACCTTGCTATATGGAAACATCTATTTTTTTACCAGGAGGAAACATCTTGTAAGAACCTATTGGGTAAAGCTATATTGAGCCAAGTTCTTATTTACTTCTGTTAAGGCAATTGCCATGCAAGTATAGGGATCAGTCTTGACTAACGATCATTGTTCATTTGCAGCTTTGATATGTTTTCTGTCATGTTTTATATTATTTTCTCCACCTTGCTTTTCAGAATGTTTTCATCTTAACATTATTACATTAGTCTTTTCTATTACTACCATATCACAAAACATCTGCCATTTTCAGAAATTCTGAGTTATTTTTCATTGGCCTTTCATAGATGCCTTTGCATATTTTAATGGCCTTGCTGTTTTGTCAGGAAATATGAATACCCAAAGAAAGCACCCCCAAGTTATTATGAAGTTACAAATAATTCAAAAGAGAGACCAGATGTTTGGATTGACAGCCCCGAAAAGTTTGCATTCTCAAATTGTTTCTGTTAATTATGCAATAAGCATGCCAATGTAATGTCAATTGTCTAGCTCATAGTTTCTTATCTCTACTGTTGCTGCAGATCTATCATACTTTCCATTACCAGTGATATAAGGACGATAAGGTCTGGGGTGGGTCTTTCAAAATCTAATTTTCATATCTTTTACTCATTTAGTTAGGAAACAAAAAATATGTACTCCATGGTTGGTGGATTTCTATTGCCCAACTTGATTGCTCTTTCCCGATGTGAACTGATTGTAATTCAATAATTTCATTTTCCAGGTGTTTGCTGCACCATATAGCCTGAGGTTTCCACGAATTGACAGAGTGAGATATGACAAGCCTTGGCATGAATGCCTTGATGTGGAAAGTGAGGGAAATTAACGTTTGGATGCTTTTTCTTCAGTCAGAAAACTCAGAATTTTCTTCTGTATATTGTGTTTTTTTTTGTGCTGATTTTCTTGGCTTAGCAGATTTGGGCAGATGAAAATATGTTTTACTATGTGAAATATCAGGGTTGATTCCTTTTTCCCCGTCATTGCAGCATTTGTAGAATTAGTACATTCAAGCAATGGTACCACCCAAAGGGAGGCAGAAAATGATGACTTGCAAGAAAGTAAACCGAAACGCATGAAATCTTCTGGGAGGGGAGACAAAAAGAATGTGTCTCTTGTTCCATCTCATTTTATACAGACTGATGTTTCGAATGTTAAGGGCGAAACACATATATTTTCGAATATGACGTTCTGTATCCTTTGTCAATTTTACTAAGGTACCTGTGCCTCATTTCTCTGTCATGTCTATTATGTGCTGAGTTATGCAGAAAAATTCAAGTTATGTTTCTTTTTTATTTTGAGTGGTTCTGATGTGTTCTTTTTTTTTGTTTTTGTTTTTCTTGTTCGTTTCTAGTTCTATTTTAATTTGGTACTTCCTAACATCGTATTCTCATCATAGTGTCTTAAGTCTTCCTTGACAAATATAGACTTTGTGAATGTTCCTCCAAGTCTGTCTCTTGATTCCCTTCACAAAACGGTTGCTGAGAATGGAGGTGGCTTCTCTATGAATTGGAATAGTTCAGTTACCCACTGTGTTGCAGCTGAAAGCAAGGGTCTCTCTCTCTCTCTCTCTCTCTCTTACACACACACATGAATGGATTTTTTTAGACCTAGACACCTAATATGAAGAATCTGCCAGGTCTCAAATATCAGGCCGCAAAACTTCATGCAGATATCATTCATTACTCATGGGTCTTAGATTGCAGTTCACAGAAGAAGCTTCTTCAGTTACAGCCAAAGTTGGTCTCACTATCTTTTTATCTTCCAGTTGCTTTAGATAGGTACATCCTGTGCATCTTCAATCACATAATGTTTCTGACTGATTGTTTCCTTGGGAAGGTACTATCTCTTTCTCTCTGAATCTTCAAAGAAGAAGCTACAAGAAGAGATTGATGAATTTTCTGACTCATACTTTTGTGATCTTGACCTTTCGGGCATCAAACAGGTATCTTATACTGGATCATTTATTGCTGTCTGTGCATAATTTATCACGCGTAACATGTGAGCAAGCCATGGAAGAAAAAAGTAGAGAAACATTTTGATGAAATGTAGTACTTGTGTTACCTTTTGAATATATTAGTAACGTAATTGCATGATTTAATCAGAAAAGCTTATAATAACTAACAATTTTTCCCCCATTCTTTCCAGCTCTTGAGCAACATTGACAGGTCAGAAGATACCAGTGCTGTCGAATATTATAAGAAAAAGTACTGTCCGAAGGACAAATGGTCGTACTTACATGGCTGTTGCGTTTACTTTTACCATTCAGCGCTGTCACTGTAAGTTCTACTAACGAAGAACTAGCCATCTTTTTTTTCTTTGATATTAAAATATCCTTAACTTCTGTATATATGCATGTCAAAAGCAGGAAAAGTTGATATTTCATTGACCTATATATATATAAAAAACTTCTTTTTTTATTAAAGAAATTCAGATTTGGATGTGGTCTCGTGGGGACTTGCTTTAAGGAGGTTGAAGCTTGAAGTGTCCATGGGTGGCGGCAAGGTTTGCAATAACCTGGCCGATGCTTCCCATTTAGTGGTCATAGTAGAACCTGGATCTGATGTGGACTTCACCACTATATTAAGAAGGTAATCAACAGGCCCCGATACTGTAGAACCTATTTCAATATGTGGTTCATTTTCTGTCTTCTTTTAAATCTGAACGTCTTCAGGATTATTTAATGCACCAGGAGGGGGTTTTGAACTTCAGACCTCTGAACGTTTACAGAGGATGATAATGTTTAAGACAAATGTGCATGAGTATATCTTACTTTGTTTTGTAATGATTATCGTCAAACTTTTTGTTAGTGGAAAATGTAGCACACTGAATTGGTGGTATTGGAAATGAAATGATGGAAACATTGTAATGATCACTGTTTAATTTTATGGTTGTCTGGATTTATGACTTCTGGACAGCTTCACTGCAGCGGAGAAGCGCCTTTTGTGGAACAAGAGGTTGCAAATTGTCGGATCGCAGTGGCTGGAGCAATGTATAGAAATGGAGCAGAAATTGCAAGAGGAAAGTTATAGCTTGAAGTCCAAGGGTTTGGAAGAGATGGCCAGTGAAGAATGGTAAGGACGCATTTAAGTATGAAGCAAATTATGATATTAGATACATATGCTTGATTATATCCAGGTTTAAGTTTCCAGGAAAAATCACTTCGTTTAGTGTTTACGTACGGAACATCCGCAACTCTTATATTGGCATTCTGTTGCTTTTTAAGGCTTCTAAGCTTTGATCTAAGAATTTCTTTCACATATTTGAAACCAACCTCAAGTCTTGTTTTGGATTTGTCAAAATAAAAGATTTTATCATTTACTTCTCCATTGTTTTGGGAAATTAACGTTTAGACAAAAATGATAAATTCTGGACTATTATTTGATATATTCTACCTTATGGAATATTTGGTTGGCAAGAAATAACAAGTATCTAGACACTAAAAGCAATATTCAAGATCCTTATATGACCCAAAAAAGTACATAGTTTCTTTTTTGTTTTTTTATAAGCAATATCGTGACCTACCGAGTTTGAACCTCGGTCTTTGCCATGTATTCAAGCACTTTAACCACTGGCTAAATAGGCTTTGGTTTAAAATCTTCCTGTTAGGAGAGGGTTTTAGCAAGAACCATTACCATATAGAGAGTTACGTGAGATGAGATTACTTTCTCCTTCCCCGACCCCACACTTGCCCCATGCAAGTAATTGACCTTGAGATTTGAACCCGGGTCTAATGGGAGAGCAAGAGTCTCCTTGACCACTAGGTCAACCCAAGCGGGTCAAAAATATGGAATTTGGATCCTTGGGTTTGCTTTAGTGACAACATAGATTGATTAGATTAAATTTGGACTCTTTTGTAAAGACTTGTGTTGATGGCTTTTTTTCATTGTTCTTTGCTTTGGTTACCTATGAAACCATTTACCTAATACTGTTATTTAACTACGTTATTTTTCTTTTCTGATGAAAAAAGTTGTAAGCTTGTTTTCTATATGTCTGCCGTATAATCTGTAGGCCTACTTGTTAACTGGATAAATGGTCTGATAAAGGGTATTGAGTCTTTTTCATTGTTTTTTTTTCCAGGGAAAACGATTTAGAAGTTCCTTCCAACCCGGACCACAGAGAAAGTCAACATTTGCCGTCTCCTGAAAATGTAGGTAAACCGAGCAGAACTGAGGTTGCACCAATGAAACCCAAAACAATGGCTTCGCCGAAGAGGGATGAGAAGAGGAAAAGAGGAAGACCCGCAGGGAAGAGCACAAACAGGGCTATGAATCAAGCTCGCAGAACACGACCACGTCTTGCAAAGAAGCCGGCAAAAATTTCCGGAAATGAATTCGATGAAAGTGATTCTTCTGATGGGAAGCCACACACGGAGTTTATGGGTGGAAGAGAAGCAAGTCCTGAAACTGATAGACTTACAGGTAATAATGCACTTTCAGAAATCCAAAACATCGGAATAGTAGAAGATTCAGAGGCAATTGCAGAAGAGTCCAAACCAAAAGAGGTGTCGGATTGTTCTCCGAAAATTGATATCAGTACGATGCATGGCAGCGAAAGCAGAGAGAAGCCTGATAGGGTTGAAGTTGTAGCTGATTTGAATCACGGCAAGAGACCTGAAAACCTGGAAGCAATAGCTGATCCAAATTACGGAGAGAACCCTCAGAAGCTCGAAGTTATGGTTGATCCTGTCCATTCCATGTTACTGGACATGATACCAAGCCTTGGAATGAAGAAAGTTGAAACTACAAATCCAAACCCGTCTAAGCATGAGAAGCAACCTGTAGATGATGCCGTTGCCGAGCCTCCGAAGAAAAAGAAAGTCAGCTACAAAGATGTTGCTAGTGAGCTGCTCAAGGACTGGTAAAAAAACGTTGTGATTTTGTCATTATCGTTGGGTAGTTCCATCTGTTGTAAAGAAAGCTGCCTGCAAGCTGTAGGATGTTTTTGAAAGATCATTCAAATTTATACACCAAATCGCACCATTAATTGAACACCAAACGCTAAGCATTGCATGTTTAGTTAAATAACCAGGACAATGAGAGGCTCGTTCATATATGTAGGCTCGACGATGTTAAGTGAATGTGTTGACATGACGTATTTTGGATTGTCGGATTTGAGGACTGGACCGGTTTTGTGATTTCAAATCCCGTTTCACTTTCACCACATGCAGGGGTGGTTTGGTGGTTGATTTGAAATTCCATGTTATGTCACATCAGCAACACGATTTAACCTTCATGAATCTTTGAAAATTTGCATCAAACTGCTACGACAAAATGCGTAAGTTATTCTACTATAATTCACACCGAGATATAGAGAGGTGACCTAGTGCATGAACATTTCCAAGTGAAATTGGCAACCTCATTTGTCTCTTTTTTAAGATAATAGAGATTCGAGAGTGATTGTTCAAACTTATATAATATATGAATCATTTGGATATATTCAACTACAACAAGTGACTCAAAATCTTTATATATGAACATTAAGAGATATACAGATATAATAAGTGATAAAAAAAAGCAAACACTCTAAATAAGTTGAATCTGAACCATTTAGATCAAAACGCTAGTTAAGTGCAAACAAATAGGGTCATAAACATTTTACCCCTTTGGCCCAAGGAACAAGAAAAATGTTGAGTAACTCCCTCTCATTAGAAGCTGCAACAATTGCTTTTTTAGAGCATTACCATGGAAGTGGATACAATCACTCTTATGCTTTCTCTAATAGAGGATGAAAATTGGGAACCATTTTAGTACAAGTTTAAATACAAAGACATTTCTCATGTGCCTGTAGTTTGCTCGGCTACACACAATGCTACCACGAAAATAACCAGAGAAAGAAACCGTAAAGAAATCATCTGTAATCACCATCCGTACTTGGCTTGCGTTTCGGCCTTGGTGAGGAAGCCTTTTGCTCGCCGCTCTGCAAGTTCCATTTCCTTTTGCTTCATATCGAAGTATAGAGTCCCAATTTGATGCTTCCTCTTGTGCAGTTTGGATGGTTTTCCCTTCGATGAAGATGCAGGCTGCAAAGGAAGCAATAACTTAGCTTAAGAGCATTTCACCGGGCACATACACTCATTTAACCGATTAACGATTCATGTAAATAATTCAATAGGATTCACATGGGAACTTCGTTGGACACATATATAATCATTCAAAATAGGCAAAACTGCATGTGAATAGTAAGATAATGAAGAAAGTCAAGCAAGTCTTCAGTCATACGTTTATAACGATGTCTCTTTCAAAGGAATAGAGTCACTGTGTGGTTTTATGACAAAATCTGGAATAAGGATATGGTATTTAATTGCAAGGGAAGCCAGTGAAGAATAAATGCAAGCGACAACCGGCCAATGCAAGTTCAAAGACAACTACAAGCAAACAAGGCGGTGGTCAAGACTCCACAAGAGCTCCAAATGACCTGGCCAAGGGCTACATGCAATCTGGACAAGGCAACCAAAATCACACACATAGTAAAAGTAAACAATACAAGAAGGCCTCGCATTTTATAGCACAAGGTGGGTCACATTCTGCTGATCGATGAGTACAAATTGGCCAGGAGCACACTATGACATGCATCTCTCAGTTTACCAACATTGTACTGCAGGACTATGCAGTAAATACAAAGAGGGTTAAACATTGAGAACTTGATACTCTCGTAATCTCTCTCCCTTTTAGGAGACAAACACGGGGAAAACAGTCGCCACCATAACAGTGAGGAAGCAATGGAGCATTGCTCTATCACCTCCTACAATCTGTACATACCACATGCTAACATGGCACTTACCCCGGAGAAATCAGATACCTCTAAACCACCGCCATATGACTTTCCTTTCTAAGCCAAAATGATAAGTTGAATCTCAAAGGGATTAAGCCCAGAATCACCCTCGGGACTACTTTGACCCTATTTCTACATTTTTTGTTTTGTTTCAGATCTCATCATTACACTTGAGTGTAATGGTCATTTGGCTAGGGTTCAAACCCGACAGGTGGTAGTTTATCTATAAAAAAAACTCATCATTACACTAGTGATAATTTTATAGCTTTTAGTTAAACTGCTTAAAGCTTTTAATTCAAACATTGTGGTTAATGTCCTAAATAGTGATTGCCAAAACAAAAGAGGCGCTTTATCTAAAGTTCCATTTACAATAGAACTTGGAATCTAGTTTGACACCTCTGTGTACATTTACTACTCCAACAAGTATGGACTTGTGCTGATAAGATGCCATCCAAACATCATCCTAGCAAGATAACTGAGCCATAAAGACTTAACCAATCAATACAAACCATACCAATCATAAAAACTTTTAACCAAAAACAGCTTTCAGGTTCAAATGGTGTAGTAGGGTTTTGTAAGTTAGGAAATGAAATATCTGCACAACTTGTTCAACCTAGCCATTAATGAAATGTTCATAAGCTACCATGGAGAACATAAACCAAAGCCTAATGAGATGCCTGGAATTATTCATCTTCATTCTTGGCACTTTCCTCACCCTTTTGAATAATAACTAAAATGTAATCTCTCACCCTCCAAAATACCCACTTCGCACTTTGCTCCTTCCTCTGTCAAACAGCACTAAAATTATCCTTCCTCTGTCAAACATCAATTTCAAGTATTTGATACTTTTCTCCGATATTTTCTCCTACACCTATGAGCCTATAAATCCACAAGCCTATGCACCCTTTTTTCAGCCACCAACAAAGTCATAATTACAAGCTTTGAACACCATCTTTGGTATTCCAGAAGCTGATGCAACACATTTCCCATGTTTCAGCAACTTGTCAGCCTCCAAGCAGAATCCTCTCATCCGACTTTCTCCTACCATGCGTAGCCTACCGACCTTAGCTCTCACTGAAACCAAGTGTAATCTTACCTATTCAACTGGTCAACATGAGATGCTGCTACGAATACTAAAAGGAATAAGAACTACAGTGTTGGTTTACAGAGAGGACACTCAAATAAATGCAAAACAGTCTAGTTAAGGTATCACAGTAGCTAAACCTACACCATACATCCCAATTTATCGAACTTGTAGACCTCAGACACTACATCAGCCAAACTACTTTAACAAACTATTAAGACACGTCTTGCTTCTTTCACTTACTAGCCTTTCTTTCTTATGTATATGTCCATTTCTTGTTTGAGACTTTGTAAATAAGTTCAGCACCCCATTGACCATAACTTAATCTGCAGAGACATTTCCAAGTTCCAACCTTCCGAAATGTACCCATGAACAGCATAGTATTTCATTAGAAAGATGTTACTACGGTTCAAGTGAACACACACAATGCAGTTTCATAATGGTTCATTATAAAAACTAGCAATTAGCAAATCATATGAAATCATAATTGCATTCAAGAGATAAAAAGCACGATGACATACTGATCCTCTTAAACATAAGTACCTGGTAAGAGGGTCCGAAAGCAATTCCAGTTAATTTGACCTGATCCTCCCTCGGACGGTTCTTAATCAACTCATCCTGCTTCACTTCAACAATTTCAGTAGGAACATCATTCCTCCCTCTCTTCCCCGGAACTCTAAAAGCCCTGTCACTCACAGCAGCTACCTCCGGCGGTGCCACAGCTGCCGACCCATCACCCCAATTGTTCCCATAATGCCCATATTCACCATAACCTCCATAACTCTCATAGTTCCCATAACCAGAAGAATCCACTCCACCACTATTCTGCTCAACAGCAACACCTGACTCATATGTCCCATAATTCCCTTCATAGTTCACGAAACTCCCACCATTTTGATCACTACCTTGTTCATAATTCACATAAGTCGCATAATTGGCTTCATAGTTACCATAATTCTCAACACTCTGATCCACAGCTCCCGATTGCTTGTCCTCCACGGTGCTCGAGCTCGAAGCAGGCACATCAGCATCGACGATAGCTCGCCGGCCGGACCCGGATGACGGAAGAGCACCGAGGGAGGACGAGTTCCTCGGCGCCGGGATGGTCGACAAGAACGATTTCACGGACGGAGCTTGCGCCAGAGATTCAGATTCCTTCCTCTTCTTGCGCAACTTCTCCTCTTCTTCATCGTCTTCATCGTCGTCGTCGATTTTGGCAGCAAAAGGGCTGAGGAGAGGCCTAATCTGAACGACCCTTTTGGGTTTGAAAGGTGCTGAGATGGGAATTTGGGGTTTTTCGGATTTGGGCTGAGGGAGAGAAGAGAACAACTTGGAGGTGGGATTGAGAGATTGCTCTGGTTCTTCGCGGCGAGAAATTGTTGTTGTTGTTGAAGAAGGTTGGGAGGTTTTGGGCTTGGGGAGAGAAGAAGAATTGGGTTTGGGAAGAGAAGCGAAGAAGGAGGAGGTGGAGAGAGAATGAGATGGTTTTGGGTTCTGCGATTCCTGTCCTTCTTCTTCGTCTGAAGATGCGTAGCTCGCTACCAGAGACTCCATTATCGAAGAGAGAGAGAGAGAGAGAGAGAGGAGAGAGAGACCTAAATAGAGAGACAGAG
>JAYMSY010000158.1:0-14860 GCA_036897685.1 Monsonia emarginata | reverse complement strand
ACATAACCTTGGACACTCAGCAAATATACCGTTGTAAGAAGCGTGCATAAGCCATAGTAAGGGGGAGTCCAGAAGAAAACTTCAAGTCATCATCACCCTCTTATTTGCATATGTTAGAGAAGTTGAATCCCGGATATGTGACTGAGCTGGTTACTACAACGAAAACAAATTCTTGTATTGCTTCGTTGCATATGCAGCCAGTATCTTGAATTACCGGGTAATGAGAAAAGTCGTCACAGTGGATAACACTTTCTGCAAAACAGATTACAAAGGTGTACTGCTTGTTGCATCTGCTCAGGACGAGAACTTTTAGCAATTTCCGATTGCATTTGCTCTTGATGACGCTGTAAACAACAAGTCATGGGGATAGTTCTTGAAGAAATTAAAAGAATATGTTGTTCCAGACTCGGATAGGCACAAGAGTATTGAAAATGCAGCGAAAACAGTTTACAAGATTGCACAACATGGACATTGTTGTTGGCATAGGAAGAATATTATAAAGAGATGGTTCAAGAATGCACAAGAGAATCATACATATATCACTAGCATTGGTAGAGAATGACTTGAAGACTGAACTTTATTACATTGTATGCATTTTTACTAGTCAGAGGTACCACAAAAACTGAAACTCAAATCCTTTTGAACCAACTATTAACAGAAGCTGGATTGCTTGGAACTACTTAGGCTTGTTTTGGAACCTCATCAACAAGGCGCACGGAAGTGACTGGGATTGAATCCCACCATTCTTTCAGTCTCCTCTCCCCTTGACCTACCCCTGATTGGTTGCTCTGCATTTGCTTTCCTAGCTTTGACGTTGTAATGAAAAAGTACAATGCGCTACCCATCAATACAATCTTGAACGGTATCACTACCAAAACGATTGCCAATCCGCCCAAGGCCATCATCACCGTATTTGCATGCTGCAACCAAGATCAAGATCAACAATACAAAATACATGTCCTTGCTCCTTGTCAACATAGATGGTATGTTTACGGTGGTGACTTGAGTTTTAGATGCTAAAAGATAGAAGATGGTATTTCATGTCATATAATTCTAGTTTCAGATGAGGAGCGTAAGTTGTGCATCTCACTGTATTAGTAAATACAATCTATAAAGTCATATGACAATTATAAGAGGAAAGCGTTTGTTGGTGCTGACAATTATAGGAGATATGTGGGTGCGAATAGATTGTATTCAAAAGCCTATTTCCAACATTTCTATCGGTGTTAATTGTTCAAACTTCCAACCAACAATCAGTTCAATAGCATCGGTATATATTCTTCCACACATACTATTGGTGATATCGCGCAACTACAAGGCCAAGGAAAAGAAGTGCAGGAAGCAAGAGTACCTTGGGGGCCCTTGAGACGAATATGGACCAAATTCTCAATAAAGTTATATTTGCTGTCTGCACCATCTCGTGAAGGGTTTGCAATCCGTGCTGCGCGGACACAAGGCTCTCCATTGTAGATTGGGTACTACCCGTGTATACCACCATCTCGTTGGATCTCTCGCTAGCTCTTTCCTTTCTTGCCCGAACCATCTTAGTGATTACCCAAACTAAGCAACCTGCTATAGCCTTACCTGCCCATTCCCTTCATGTCTAAACATTGTTAGCTATATTTATTTTTAAAAAAACTAGCTATTTTAACAAAAAATATAACATCACTTTCTCAAATTCTTTTACTAAATAAATAGATCCAAGTTAGAAGATAGCTTACATGTAGATGACTAGTAGCATCAAAGAAACAATGGCGGATGTTTTAACTGGTTCATCCCATGAAAGGGCTTCTTCAAATGAAGATAACACGCCATTCAGCGGTTTAAGTAGTTCCTGCGGAGAAAAATTAGACCATTTAGGTTATCTAAAAATTCAAATATTATGCATGCTCATAATTGAGTAACGAGGTTTATAGGTCAACAAATTACCATCAAAATGACAACACTTTCACCTATCCCTTCACCTTTCAGCACCTCAGTGGTAGCTTTGGCTATATTAGTTTCCTTTGCTTCTTCTCGGACTTGATTAATTGCAGTCTCCAAGTTAGAAACCTCGTCGTCTCGGGCACTTAAAATCTTACTTTCCTCCGTAACTTCCTTAGCTTCTTTCTTCACATCATCGGTTAACTTTGAAATGTTTATACTCCTTAGAATTGAGCTAGCACTACACGGGTGTCCACCGTGAACATTCTTTAGACTCTCAGCAAGCTCTTCTAGGACATAATCTCCCTTTGGTAACTCATCGAATAAAGCAAATATTAAGAACTTCGTTGGGTCGGGAGGCGATATCTTCAGCATTTCTCTGGCAGCGTGCAGTCTAATGATCCCTAGAATCGTCCTAGAATGCATCTCCCAAATTTGCATCGGAGACTCAACCTGAAATTTGGACACAAACTGGTGCATTAACATGATCTCTCTCGTTAGTGCAAGCCAATGGTTGCGTCTTGTGGAGCTCGTTATCTCTGGGAACTCCAAAACAATTCCCTCTGATCTACAAAATTTAGCGGCAAAAGTGATTATAAGAACAATTCGAGTCTCAAGTGTACAAGAGCAACTTTGGTAATTGAAACGATAACCACCACATTAGCAATAGTTCCTTACAGTTCAGGGGTTTCATAGACTATGGCCTTGTCAAAAAGTTTAGCACCCCACGGACCCGTAGCAGTTGCTTTCAAACTGTGCTCAATGTTCTTTGAAAGGTCAATTTTGATAGCATCTTCGTAATTTATCACTCCCGAGGACTCAAAGTAGAGCGCATAATTGGTTAGCGTGAGCCTACCTAGAAGGATGATATTTCAAGTAAGAAAATTGCAAGTGATTCTTAATTTTTAAGAAGCCGTTGCAGAACTCATCCATATAAACCAATAAAAAGAGAAGTTACACAAACCGGGCCAACTTGTTCCTCCAATATGGCGAACCACCCTTTGTGTGCTCGCGGTTCCTTCCACGTGCAATATATATTCATCATCAGCCATCTCAACACCCTTTGGCTTGGTTTGTTTTTGTAAATTGAGTACACATCTATACAAATAACAAAGTCAACATTGATTGAAGAGATGAAATATGCCATTTCACAAACAATATAGATCACACACACTCACAAACGAACTTTCCCAGAGAGAAAAACACAAAGGAACGAACCATGATGTTTTCTCATTTAGAAACATTTTCTTGTTACATTCTCGGGCCAAGAACCTCTAAATTGGCATAACAACACCCACAATCCCTACACGGTGTGTGACTAAACTCATCGTTACCAGCGGAGCATAGGAACTTCAGTTCCAGTTTGGAGTAAGACATGCATAGATATCAAATCTGGATTCCAGACATGTTGGATCCAAAATTATGTATCATCTATCGCACTATTGCTCACTGATTTTCTAAAAGCGGAAATAGGTAAAAAGGGAACAGAGAGAAAAAGAACGAGTGAAGTTTAGATGCATTACTTGTCAATTTCCTTGAGAAATTTGTCGTACGCTGGAAAATTGAGCAGGTTGCTCGTGGGAGCTGTTAAAGTTTCAAACGTAAATCTCCCATTAGCAACATCAGCAGCTAATGGAACTAGTGATCCCAACCAAACAAACGCATCTTCTTCAACACTAGGCCCGTCGTCAACCTTGGAGGACAGTGCATAAAATCAAATATTTGTTTGAAACTACCATTAGTTTACATAATTACATTTATTCAATTTACAAGCAGAATATATTAATGTAATTCGGAAACAATGCTATTGAGAAAAAGCCATCAATCACTTGCTCCGTAAAATAACTTCTTACCAGAAGGGGCATGAGGTCTGTATAGAAAAGAGAGGTATCATCTTGTTCTGAAGCCGATGTTTTCGGTAATGTCCCCTCTTCTTTCTCCTTCGCCAT
This sequence comes from Monsonia emarginata, assembly GCA_036897685.1. Classification (NCBI taxonomy): domain Eukaryota; kingdom Viridiplantae; phylum Streptophyta; class Magnoliopsida; order Geraniales; family Geraniaceae; genus Monsonia; species Monsonia emarginata. Next base: position 10,988 of record JAYMSY010000158.1, on the reverse strand, counting down.
ACACTCTACCGAGGCCTTAGGAACAACAAAATACAAAAACATCATAATAGTTAGAACTTAATACTATAATTAGTCATTTATCTATCAACTTGAGTTTTTAGCTGAGTTGGTTCTTTAGTAACAATGAGCGGAATGATAATTACCTTTCTCGAACAAATATAAACCACACACAAATGTGAACAAAACTTTCATGTGCATACACAAACTAATTAAAGCAACACTATAAGCATTTTGTTGAAACTATCATTGCAATTCAATGTCGATGACAACATATTAGAGGCAAAAATTGCTTACCTTACGCAACTCTTCGTTCGTGGCATTTGGATTCTCCCACGCAATCATCATATCAAAAGATAACCTGCTGAACAATCCATTACAAATATTTTCTGATATATTTTGGCAAATTCCACTCAGAGCCTTGAAGCTGCAAAACTCCACGAATTTCCTCGAATAATCACCGATTTCCGGCTTCCATGTCAATTCAAATTCTTCCACCAATTCATCTATTGAAGTGCCAACTTGCCTGGCAGATCAAATTTCAATTAAGCACCAAGAAACTTAAACAGAAAAGTTTAAATTTAATCTACAGTTCATGTGGTAACAAAATCATCTCAATATTACATATGACTTATTCAGAGCAAATCAAGTATTTATTAACCATTTGAACCAAAATTGTAAATTTGAATTTTTTAGTAAACTAACCTTGAAAACCCAGTTATTATTTAATTAGTACATAAATTTTTTTTTCTCAGAAATTGATTCAAGTTATCCAAATTAATTAAGTTCTTCACTTCTTTAAATATACTTCAATTTGTACACAAAATGCTGAATAAAATTTAATTATTTAAATGTTTCAGAATGGATCATTGTCTTAATTTGTAACAAAACCATCCGTATAAATTCTAAATTCCATTAAAATCTCTGGGAATCAAATGATAAAATATTCTATGAAATGCAGAGAAGTTGAACAAACCGAAAAAAAATGAAAACACATTACTTTGCACATCTTTGAACGACGTCGTTTGCAATGGGGGATAGGTGCTTCCTCTTCATCGTCTTCTTCGTAACGCTCTTGCTCCTCTGATCCTATTCGAATGTACAGGTACAGAGACGATAAACAAAACTGATTTTATTAACAGAAACGACACGTGGCTCTCTCATGCCCTGCCACATCAGGTTCGCCATGCACCACGTGTGCAGCACGAGCACGACCCTCATTTCCTGGGCCCAGAACCGCTGGCTTGGTGATTTCAAAACTGTGTACTTCAGGCCCAAGTTCAATCGGTTAGGCCCATTACGGCCCAAATCGAATTATTCGTTGCGTGTCTATAAATGCCTGAAACGTCCTTATGCCAAGTCATTTGCTCGAAGCTATTGTCTCTCTCTGTCGAAGCTCACAGCAATGACGATGCATTCTGATTTCTCTTCCATGGTTCGTCTCAACATCGGTTTGTTCTTCACCTTCTAATTCTTCTCCTCACGTATTCATGTATCTACGTGTATGTATATATGTATATGGTTCGTAATGCGATTGAGATTTCTGGTTTTGGCTAGGAGATCAAAGTAGATTGATCGGTTGCTGAGTAATTGGAACCCTAATTCTTACTGATTGTTTCCGATTCTGGATTTTTTTTGTTGAAAATGTGATTGTTGGACGGGATTTTGAGGAGTGGTTGATAACCTGATGGATTTACTCTGCTTTGTTTGGTTACTGAGAAAACTGAGTTTACAATTCGAGAAGAATCGACTTGAGATTGTGTTTTATTTAATGTAAATTTACTTCGATTAAGCTAATTTGTTTATAGAAGTCTTTGATTCTCCTGCTATGATGTGTTCTCAGAGAGAATATCTTTGTTGTGAGCTGCTGATTTTCTTATGCACTTTTTGTGTGCACACAGGTGGGAAGAAATTTTGCACCACTATTGATACATTAACTCAGCGCGAGCCTGATTCAATGCTGGCTGCTATGTTCAGTGGACGTCATAAAGTGTTTCATGAAACTGAGAAGGTATGTGCTTCTCTCTTTGTCAAGCGATCTCTCACTCTACTATGCATCTGCTCTACAGTCTGTATGTTTATGTTCTGTGAAGCACCAATTCAGAAACTTGACACAATATCTGACTTACATTCTGGGTTCTCACTGAACAAAATAGGTGCCACTAAGGAGGTCTTTCATTAAGATGGGTTTAATATTTGCTTTTGTTCAAGATACTGCTTCTTTGACGTACCTGAAACAAATTTAGCTTTATTTATATTAAATGCTTGCAGGGATATGTCTTTGTGGATAGGGATGGGAAACATTTTCGGCATATCCTTAATTGGTTGAGGGATGGTATTGTTCCTTCTTTGACAGATGGCAAATACTTGGAGCTTCTTCGGGAAGCAGAATATTATCAGCTACTAGTATGTTATACTTATCTTCTTCCTGGTTAATGTAATTATACTTGTTCTGACAAATATATGCCACTTGAAGAATTATCCTTGTCGTTTGAAATTATCTTTTTGAGACTAGTGCCTTGTTGGAACAATCGTCAAGAAGTCGTTGTTTTCTTGCTCTTCATCTTGGATTGAAGAAGTTAAGTTACATCTGTGATGTTATTAGTCCTACATATTTTTTTTTGAAGATATTTAGAAAATATGGGACTTTGAATAAAATCTAAAGCTAAATAATTGTTTTCAAGGTGGACCCAGAAACATAAACCATCAATTTGATAGTAGGATTTACATGATCCCTTCAGTTAGGAAGTCTGTGTCTTGAATCCCATAGATTATCTGCCTTGCTGTGATAGTCATATCTTTTGCCAAGTTGATATTCGCAAGTTTGATTTGACAATTCTTCTAAGTTCAAATATCTTTAACTTAGTCAACATTATATTTCTTTTGGGAGTTTGGTTCGACATTACACCTTACATAATGTTCCTCATCATCCTTAAATAATTGAAGTTCTCATGTTTGCATCAGATTTGATGGCTAGCCTTGACAAAAATGAAAATGTAAATCTTCCTGAGAAAATTACTGGTTTTATATTTCCACCAAACGAGCTGCTATATGTAACTTTGATAACGGCATAAATCTTTTCATGTTTTTATCCAGGGACTGATTGACGAGATCAAAAGTATTTTAAATCGGAAGAAACCAGATGATGATTCAGAAACTGAGTTGACACGTAAAGATATCATCAAATGCACACAGTCTGAGAAAGTCAGGTTCCGAGGAGTTAACCTTTCTGGCCTTGATCTTTCCAAACTGGTAATCCTTCATGGTGTCAGGTGCTTGGAATAATTTATCTATGTACACTTAGATTTTATGTTTGCTTGGTTTTGGGTTTTCTGCAGTGTAGGTCATTTCAATCGTCAAGTAGTAAGTAAATGAACATATGATTACATTTTTATTTGCAGTATTGTGATTTTCCAGTTCTATTGCAAATTGGTAGATGTGGTGTTTTTACTTTCAAAAGATAAAGCAGCCCTTTGTATGGCTTTCATGAGACCAAATACACTATTTTGTTTTAAAATTTGGAGAAATCCATTCATCGTTAACAATTGACAGGGTCAGATGTCTTTCCTTGAACGAGTCAAATAAATCAAAATTGTCAGGATTTGAAATAAGACGAAGAATGTTATTTTAATTTTTAATTTTCAAATGTTGGGACTCGAGAAGAGAAGTTCTAAGTTTTTAGCTAGTTTGATGATGATATAAAACAGTGTCACAATGATTCCATTACTAATCGACATTTCACCAACACCATTATTGATGCAGTTTATGTTCTGGCATAACCATTCATATGATTTTCTATAAAAGCATGCCTATATAGCTTGTATACATTCTCAAATGCTCCGTTATGGTTATAGATATTCTTTGTAATCTGCCTGAGACTTGTTGCTGGTGAGTGGTGCTTCAACACCATTTCATCTTCCCCTGTGGTAAACTCATCGTAGATAGAGAATGATTGGAAATCAAGTCTACAATAATGCTGTTAATATTGAAATCTGCAGGATCTGTCAGATGTTGACTTTAGCTATGCATGTCTGAAGAGTGTTTTTTTCTCACGGGCAAATCTTCAGTGTGCAAAGTTTCGAGTGAGTTCAGTTTACTGCTGTTGTTTGGTTTCTGTTATATACGTATGTTCTGAATGCTTACTGTAATCTGTTATTGTGAATTTTGTCTGTTATAATTCAGGATGCAGATGCTGAGGGTTCTATCTTTCACAATGCAACTTTGCGTGAGTAAGGCTCCTAAAGTAGTACTTGATTTCTCCTGGATAATGTATTCAAGAATCTCCTCAATAAATTTGTATTGCCTAGGAAAGATGTGAATTCACTGGGGCCAATCTTCGTGGAGCTTTATTAGCTGGTGCAAATCTTCAGAGTGCAAACCTACAAGGTCAGCTTTTGCCTAACATGATAATTACTTGCTTCTCTCTTAGGTAATTTTTTAACTGGCAGTACTGGATGATAAAACTTACTCTCAGTTCTATTATGTTGCATATGTTCATATAACTGCCTCATACTTTTTTGACCATCTCTCCTTGCATATTAATCTAATAACACATTTGCTGAGCGAGTTTATTTAGCATCTGAAGTTAGGTACCTTTGGGCAGGATGTTCTTTCTTTTTTTTTGTTGGATACGCAATAACTACAGGTATGGGGATATTCTCTCTTTTAACTAGAGCATTGACACTAGTCAGTAATTATATCAGCTCCAAAATTTGTGTAGCTGTTTAAAAGTATCTCATGTGCCATTTTATTAGCTACAGTAAATCCCAGTTCTGTTGAGCTTTCTTACTTTTGAAATGAGTATTGCGGAGCAAACATTTTCCTGCGCAGCGAACAGATCAGCGGTGATATAAATGTTAATTAAATGGCTGGTGAATAGAACTCATTCTAACAATATGAAAATGTTGTATTCCTCATATGGCTCTCTTTTACCTTACGAGTAATGTGAGAAGAGAAGTAAAATTTTTCATTAGTGAATTCTGTAGACCCTGGTAACTCGGGACAGTTTACAAATCGATATGAAATCAAATAATGAATGATCATTTTTCTTTTTTGTTGGTGATATTTTTGGACCTGACTTCAGCTTTTAAGCTCTATTGATGCATGGTAATGAAGAACTAATGCCATCAAGTGAAAAATGGGTGGTTATATTAGGGTCCAGTTCCATAGCATTACACCTGGATGTAACACTGCTTTATTGTCCTAGGACTATGTTGTTTAAGCTACAAATAAGTGTTACGTGCAACATTTCTCATTAAAATTTATGACATTCTTTTCTCAAAGTAGTAGTCCCGAGCATCAACTTTTGCTTGCACATTGCAGATGCCTGTTTAAGAGACTCTAGTTTCTGTGGAGCCGACCTGCGTTCTGCACACTTACAGGTATAGCATATGATTTGCAGTTCCAACAGATCTTCTAATTTGTTTTTTCTCGTTTTATGAAACATTTGGCGATGAGCCCTGGTATTCCGCTTTGTTTCTGGTGTTATATTAAACGTGCTCAACCCTTACTTTTGTGCTAATCCTTACAAAATATATTATATCGTAGGGCAGATTTCCATATACTTAGTAATTAACAACTCTTTTTTGCTTCAGTTCTTGTGCCCTCTCCCCAGATTTGTATGCTTATCGGATGATAACAGAAGTGCTTTGCAAAATATATGTCACATATTTAATGTAATGCTATAGGGTGAACCCAATTAAGAGCCCACTTGTATTTTCCCTTTCTTTTTATTTTCGTTCTTTTCCTTTTGTGTTTTCATCATTTTGGAACCCATGAATAGTGAGTGATAGGGAAAAAGCAAATCCGCACAGTAAATTGCTTAGATGGAGATTTTGTTTGAAATCAGATCTGTATAGATCAGCACTAGATTTGTTGTACAGTAGGTAGGACAGATATGGTTATAGATTAAGAAAGGAATGAAAGCAGAAGGATGCTAGAGGATTAGGGGCTGTAAATTGTAGCCAGGCCTTGAGGCTCAATGAATTTTTTTTTCTAGTACACTTCATGAGTTATTTGAAATTAAAAACTCCAACAATTTTGTAGTCTGTTTGAACTTTTCTGCGATAGAAATTATAATGCAAGCCTGAACATATTTACTAGTCTACTTGGACGTTATACATCTTAGAAGGTTTCACACTTTCACTAGCAAACTTTTGGAACAATGTGAGAATTGAATAGTGGTTACACTGTTAAATGAACATTAAAGGCCGGGCTGAATAAATATCAATAAATGGAAAAGAGGAAATGAAAACAAGAGGAAGGAGGCATAGGGTATCATATTGCCTGTGAATGTATTTTAATTGTGTATAAACACTGTTAAAGTGTAAATTTGTAAGAAAGCTTTTGAAATAAAGTACAAATTTTTTCTGTGTTGATATTATCTGGGAAGCGTAATGAGGTATTTCACCTATTTTCTAACTGAAACAGGGATCTTCCAAAGTTCCATCTTGTTTTTGTTGTTGCCAGGTTCAGCTAATCTCTGTTTATCATTTCAGACTGCTGATCTTACTAATGCCAATCTCGAGGGAGCTAATCTGGAAGGAGCTAATCTAAAGGTGAACAGCTTTTCAGTCCTTGTGCGTGTGTGTGTGTGTGTATATATATATATGTATGAGAGAAGGTTCCAGTGATTTGTGAATTGGTGATGAGACTTAAACTGGGTTGGTGTTAATGATGTAAAACTGATCTTAAGTAGCCGGCTATGCTTTTATTCTCAATGAACTTGTGATGATGGCATTACCTGGTCCTGGCGAGACGTTGGGAATACAAATCTTTGCAAATACCACACCGGTTTCAAGCTTCACTACTGTATGATAGAATGTCTGTTGGTGTGAACTATAACTGAGTTCCTCAATCTGCGTTGTGACATTCTATCCTCATACCTTAGAAAATAATTGTTTTCCCAACTCATCTTTTTTGTTGTAACATAATCTTTCTCACATGGGCTGGGAATTAGGTACCTTTGCTTGTTAAAAACTAAAAAGCAAAAACTGTCTTTTTCTGCTTTTTTTTGGTTGAGGGTTTGATAAGTGAACGGATCTTTTCTCTCATCACTTCTGCAATTTCGCAGGCATAAATTATTCTGCAAATTTGGAATATTCTGTAGGATACATCAAAATAGTTTTGCTGAGTGCATACTGAGAGTGCATTTCACTTTATATGTGCAAATCATTAGCAAGGAGGCCATTTGAGAGATTGCATCAAATCTGAATCAATGAGAACATTACCTTTCTGCCCACTTTCCTAAGTTCTCAAGAAAAGGATACCTTGTGTAGTTCCAATGGTGAACTGTTAAAACTGTTTGGTTTCAGGGTGCAAAGCTGAGTAATGCCAATATGAAGGGTGCGAATCTTCAACGTGCATATTTACGGCATGTCAATCTACGAGAGACTGTAAGTAAAAGACAACTATAATTTAATGTGAATTTGTTATGGTGTTCACTAGGTAGTTATCTTGACCCGGTTCTGATCCTCCAATCATATTATTATTATTATACCTGGATATGCTATCTTCTCATTTTTCCAACTATTTGATGCATGGAATATAAGATCCCACATAGGCATGGGGAGTATATCTTTCAATTTTGAATCTGTTGACCTGTCTGCTTTGTGCATTCCGATACGTCAGTTACTGAACCCAGGCCATTTCGTTTTCTTATTTTTGAAAAGATTCAAGGCATTGTTGAAGCTGCTGCCTGTTACTTTCAAGAAACATAATCCATTTAAATATACACGCACATTCAAATCTTTGATGGTTCATTTTCCGCAGCATTGCATGATTTAGTATTCTTCCTGGCTTAGCATCTATAATTAATCATTAGATTTCATGACATTTGTTATGCAACCTAAGCATTACTCATGTGATGCTTTCATTTGCTAGCAATATGGATGTATTAATCGGATAGAAGGTATTGATTTGATGTATTCTGTAAGACCTAGAAGAATTGACGATAATAATTATCTGTTGACTATGAGGTTTCACAAGGAGGGAAATAGATAGACAATTTTTTAAGAACTACTCCTTTTGTCCCAAAATGAGTGTCCTGTTTGACTTTTAGTGAAGCCTAGGATAATGAATTTATGTAATGACTTCCCCTACATGCCCTCCTACCCATTTGCTAGTCCACTAATTTGCGACAACTAATAGGAAAGCTATTAGTGGTATTTCATGCAAATTAACTATATAACAAAGAAAGTAGGACAATCATTTTGGGACACCAATTGAAGAAAGTAGGGCACTCATTTTTGGGACGTAGGGGGTATGTTTTTTCCCCTTTGAAAGAAATCTGCCTCACTAGTTGAAATTATACAACACGTAGCACAGAAGACGCTTGGAATTGAATTTGCAAGAAATTTGTAGCAAGTTTTTTTTAGGGTATCTCAGTTGCAATAAAAATAAAATTGTGGAACTGGCAACATTAAATATTTGTTAATTTGTTTTATTCAGCATTTGGAAGGTGCAAAGCTTGATGGAGCTAATTTGCTTGGAGCTATCAGGTAGCAGAGCGGAGCAAAGATGTAAAAATCACTTACAGCTTAACAATACAGTAGCACTCCTATTTATATGCAGCATAATTGGTCTGTGTACCCTCTGTTTTCACCCTGAGACTCTTGAAAATTGCAGGTTGAGAACATATCCAGCGACAGTTAAAATACTTAAATCAGTTTAAAAGATATTTAAAGTCGGATGTGTAGTTAATACTTGTATTGTGCCATAAAGCTTAAGATGGTGGACTTGTGTTATTGTTTTGCTCGAATGAAAAGTCATATCTTGGAGCTGTGGGTGAAGCTAAGATAACCAATGCAACAGTCCCTCAGTCTCTTTCTTTGGCATCTTAAATGCAAGAACAATTGGTATTTCTGATTTGTGGATCACTGTGCCATCAAATTATGATAAAAAAAATTATATGTTCCAAAATGAAAACACATCTCTGAGAAGGAAAAAATTAGTGTTCATCACTGCCACTCACTTATTCAGAGATGAAGATGTAGTGTGTAGCTTGGATTTATATGGCAACCAAATGTCAAATTTTGTGATTGATGTTATATGAGCTACTCGTAAATCCAACAATAATGTTGTAAACAAGTCACTGTTTGGAGGAGAAGTATCCAATGGCTATACACATTGAGACCCTACGTTAAAAAATACTAGGAACTAACCTTGAGGTTATTTTGGGAGGGGAAGTTTATAACTCTTGAAGCACAGTTTATGTTGAAATTGGGTCCTTTTCATTACCTTTTTGAATCCAATCAAATACAAGAAATAAAAGGAAAGGTAATTGGTGAAATAAAAGAAAAAGAAAAAAAGAGGAAATTAATTTGGGCAGTGTTTACCGTGATTGAAGAAGAGGAAGTTAACTTTCTTGTTGAAGAAGCAAGCCACGGCATGCTCATGAACAAGTAAGACAAGAAATAGGAAATTAATTTCCTTGTTGAAGAAGGAATAAAGTTGGCATTGCTCACTATATATATGTGTGTGAGATTGCAACTTTATTTCACACACACGAGAACACAAATTGATCACAGCAAGCTCAAGCCGTGAGCGAGAGAGATGAGAGAGTGGTGCGGGGCGTTCGTATTTTTGTACAATCGATTGTTCATTTGATTGTATCTTGAGATCCGTCTGTCGGATTGAGCCCAATTTTGGATAGCATCTTCATCATAGCGAGCCTTACATATCGTACGGTGTGATTCGCGTTTGGAGCGTTGCAGGTTCAGAATTTGGATGTTTTAAGTGGCTGCCCTTGTCGGTGACTATTCTCTATTTTTCTCTTGTTTAGTGATGATGTATTTAGTTACATGCCTCTAGTGGTACTAGGGAAGCCTGATTGTAACTTGCCCATTATTGTTTATAGTGGAGGTTTTGGGGTGTGTTACACTCCCGTGGTTTTCTCCCGGTTCTCGGGTTCCACGTAAAATTTGCTTGTGTTTGTGTGCCTGATTTATTCCGCTGTTACTACCTTGCTTGATTGCTTCCTACTAGGTTCAAACAAAGCGGGAAATCTTGCCTGTTTTCCCAACAAGGAGCTCCATCCCCCTCTACTTTTCTACTACATTCTCCTTCTTCTTCCATTCTATCTCCTCATCTGTTGGTTCTTCTTCTGTTCCTGACCACTGTCCATCCCTCTTCTGAGGCATTATGTTGGCTAGCATGTTCTGTACTTCCTGTCTTTTTGTCCTCCTGTCCTTTCTACTGCTTGCTTTCTTGAACATCTTCTGGCTTCCATATCTGTTTTGGTCCTTCAATTCGTTTCTTCTTCTTCTTCTCAACTCTTAGTTTCCTGAGCTCTTGTGCTCTACATTCCTCTATGCTATGACCAAAAGTATGACATGTTTTACATTTCACAGGTTTCCACCCATACTCCACCACTTAAGTGCTGACTTTCCCTTTCTCAGTTATGAACCTAATGGAGCTAGGCAATTTCTCCTGAATCTCCATCTCCACTAGCACTCTTACAAACTTCACCCTTTCCTTTCTTGCAGTCATTCTATCCACCATAATAGGAATTCCTATTGAGCTTATTATTTTACTCAGTGCTTTTGTTCCCCATCATTTCAATGGTAGATCAAGAAGCTAAATCCATATAGGAATTCGCTCTATTTACTCCTTATCCCAGTCTTTTCTCACATCCCAATCCCTAATCAGAACAGGGTTATTGTCAAAGAAGAGTATATCTGACTTAAGTATCCCCTTCTTTGCCTCCATGGTCTTCAATTTGATCAGGAACAGACCTGTCAGTAGTCAAAGAACTCTTTCTACACCAAGTCTGCTCCAGATTCTCTTAAAGTATCCATCCATCACTGCATACGAAGGGAAGGCCCCCAATACTCTAGCTACAACAGTGTTTGCCCAGAAACCCACTTCAGCTTCAATGTCCTCATCTTTGATTTGTTGGGATAATCCCTAATAAACCACGATCACAAGTCAAATCAATAGAGAAAAGAATTAAACACGAAAGCGGAAGCGTACCTGATGCGGAAGCAAAACTT